>JASPKP010009414.1:7500-10391 GCA_030674155.1 Stramonita haemastoma
TTGTATTTGTAGTGTATTGTATTTGTATTGTATTGGATTGTATTGCATTGTATTGCATTGTACTGTATTGTATACCCCCACACACTTCCCTGTCTATCTCTCTCTAGCTCTCACACACACACACACACACACACAAACACACACCACACGCGCACGCGCGCACACACACACAGTCATATACACACATACACTCATTCTCTCTCTCTTACACACACAAACACACACCGACACACAGATACGCAGTCACAGACACACATACCACACACACGCGCGCGCACGCGCACACACACATCATTTCTCTTTCATGCACAAACACACTTGAGGGGGGGGGGCGGGGAACGGATGACAAAACCGACAAAACTGCATACACACGGGGAATGGATGTAAAATATGCAAATGAATGCTTATTCCACCATCCTCGAAATGAAAGACTCACCTCACCTCACCTCATTCTCCTGACCGAATGGTCGTAGAGGAGACATGAGGATGTCGATAACGTTGTTCTCCTCCATCCAGGCCGGTCCTCTGCCCTGCGGATCAGCGTTGCGCTGTCCATCCCGGTCCACTCCTTGATGTTGTCCATCCAGTTCTCGGGTTGCCTTCCTCTGCGTCTGTCCCCTTCCAAGGTTCCTTGAAGAACTGTCTTGGCAGCGTGTTGTGTCGGGTGACGTGCCCAAACCAAGACATCTTCCTCCTCTTTAATATTGATAGGAGGGGTTCCTGGGGGCCTGGCATGAAAGACTAAATAAATAAATAAATAAGCACATGAAAATAGATAAACATGTTCTCTTTCTCTCTCTCATCGACACACACACACACGCGCGCACACGCACACACACACACACACACACACACACCAACCACACACACACACACACACACACACACACACACACACACACACACCACACACACACACACCACACACACCACACCAACACACACACACAACACACACCACACACACACACACACACACACACACACACACACACACACACACACACACCAACACACACACACAACACACACACACACAACACACACACACACACACACACACACACACACACACACACACACACACACACACTCACACACACACACATTTTCTCTCTCACCTGGTTCGATTCCCGGTCGAGGGGATTTGTCCTCTGGAGTTAACATCAGTGCTGACTCTACTTCCCCCAAAAGTCTTTCGGATGAGACTTAAAACCGAGGCCCAGGTTGCGAACGCGCGCAGAACATCTTGCGCACACGTTAAATCCTGTTCCGCTTTTCGTAAGAGTAGGCCATCGTGTGCCTGTTGGAACAGATGACATTTACAAAACTGCATACACACGGGGACTGGATGTAAGAGAGCATATGGTGGCTTATTCCATTATCCTCGATATAAAATTTTTAAAACCCCCCCCCCCCCCCCCCCCCCCCCCACACACACACACAGACGCACAGATACAGACACAGACACACACGCACAGACACAGACAGACGGACAGAAATATAGACAGACAGATAGACAGACAGATAGACAGACAGACAGATAGGCAGAAGACACACACACACACACACACACACGCACACACACACACACACACACACACACACACACACACACACACACACAACACACACACACACACACACACACACACACACACATTCTCTCTCTCTCACACACACACACAAATACACATACATTCTATATCACACACACACACACACACACACACACACACACACACACCACACACACACACACACACACACATTCTCTCTATCTCTCTCGAACACACACACACAACACACACACACACACACACACACACACACACACACACACACACACACACACACACACACACATTCTCTCCCTCTCTCTCAAACACGCACTCCACACACACACACACACACACACACACACACACACACACACACACACACACACACACACACACACACACACACGCATGTACACACACACAATTTATTTGGTCTGGTAAACATAGCATCCCCCCCTCTCTCCTCTCCCCCCAGCAACACCACAGTGTATAATGTCACGGTGACGACTGAAATTTGCCCCCCCCTCTCCCCTTGAGTCTTTTTTTTCCTCCAGGGCAGAATATCCAAGTGGTCAGAACGAGAGATTAGTGACCTTAAGAACTCTGAGAGCAAGGGTTCGAGTCTCTATGAAGGTGTTTATTTGAGGGGACTGATTTCATGCCTTGTTGTTTATTGCCATTATTATTTATTATTAAAATTAAAAAAAATGTTTTATATCGAGGATAATGGAATAAGCACTCGTGTGCTTTTTTTTTTTTTTTTTTTTTTACATCCAGTACTCGTCACCTTCTTTTTGTCTGTTTTCTGCCTTCTTGCCCTTTCTTCCAGAAAGACTTAAAAAAAAAAGTTCTCTCCCATGCCGAAGTCGGATGTGCTGAGCTTGATTTGACAGGCACTTAATGGCAGCACAACACATTTTCACTCATAGGACAAATAACAATAATTGCTGCCTGGGCATTCGACGACGACGACGACGAAGAATTTTCAATCCTTCCCACAGAGCCCATAGCAAACCTACCATGGGGTAAAGCTGGCCAGAGTCCGAAAAATCTCTGAAACTTAGTTAGCCAATCTTTTTAGCTGGAAGAAGGTTTGAAATAAACCGAAAAAGTGCTCAGACCAACATTTGGGTGTTTGTGTTCTTACTTATAAACTTATGGGTTTCGAACTTGCGACCTTCCAGTCCGTTACCCAAGGGGCTAATCACTGCTCTACAGTGGATGGTGTAAATGTGGGTATAATTCATTATAAAACGCTTAATCTTGACCTCTTTGATGTTCATGTTGACATTATTTACTTTGTTACCCTCTGTGTAATTATTGCATGAC
>JASPKP010009415.1:0-5000 GCA_030674155.1 Stramonita haemastoma
TGCAAAATTTTTTAGGGCGCCTCAACCGTCGAGTAGACAAACGGGAAATGAAGATGAAGATAAAAACCAAAATAATACAAAGCCAAAATCCCAAACTTGCTTATTGCACAGGAGCGTGACCCATTTATGGGTACTGAGTTTTTCATGGATTCATTCAAGTAATCCCGAAGGTCGGGAATTTTCGCTACCTTTAATGGTGCGGTGGAAAAAAAAAAACGGCTGCATACCCCAAAAATCCCCAACCCTTGGTGAACCTGAACTCAAAGCCTAGGAAGGAACAAAAATTTTCCCAATTGGACCTTGGTCCAAAACGGCGGCTGCAATACTTTTAACCATCCCATCTTTTTTTGTTTGTTAGTTTTTTTGTTTGTTGTTTTAATCAAACTTGGAGGGAGGAACATTTTTTACAAAGAAAAAGAGGAAATGAAAGGGGAAAAAAATCAATTTTAAAACGAGATGGAGAGAGGGAGAGGGAGGGGGTAAATCAATTTTAAAAACAGAGTTTTGGGGAAGAGAAATTTTGGTTTTTGGGGAATTAGTTGGTTGTCTCTTTCTTTCTTCCCTTTCTTGATCACATGTTTTTGTTTGCTTGTTCATTTATTAAATTGGGCTTTTTTTTTTAGCATTCCTTTGAAACTAAGCCACGTTTTCATTCGTTAAAAAACAAGCCATTGTTCATTCGTTTTAAAACTAGCCATTGTTCATGTCATTTAAAAAAACTGGCCATTTTCATCATCTTATAGAACTAGCCCATTGTTCATTCATTTAAAAACTAGCCATTGTTTCATTCGTTTATAAAACTAGCGATCATTTTTTGAAAACTATCATTCGGTTGAAAACATAGCCATCTTTCGGCGAAAACCAAGCCATTGTTCATTAGGTAAAACTACTAGCCATAAATCTAGCCAGTGTTCATTCGTTGAAAACTAGCCATCATTCGTTGTAAAACTAGCCAATGTACATTCCTTGAAAAACTGGCTAACATTAATTTTGACCTCGGCCCATGATGGTTGGAAAGTCACAAGACACGGTGAAGTCTGATACTCACACTGTACAACCACTTTTGCCGGAAAACCCTCACCCTGTGTTTAATGAAATTTGACACACAGTAAGCACCACCAACACCCTATAATGCTCGAGTCTTCTGTCTTTTTTTCACCTTAAAGTCAAGGTCAAAATATACCTGTCTGCTTGTGTATCTCTTGCCCAGTAATGGGCTATTTTTTTTAATGTCTCTATGTGGGGATGTTGTTTCCGTTTTTTCCAGTATAAATAGCATTTCTGCTTTCATAAAAATCATGAGCTTTAAATATTCCTTTTTTTTTCGATCACTCTCTTTGTTTCCTTACTTTATTTATCTGTCTCTGTCTCTATCTCTTGTGTGAGTGTGTGGTGGTGTGTGTGTGTTTGTGTCTCTCCTCTCTCCTCTCTCCCTCTCCCTCTCCCCTCTCTCCTCTCTCTTCTCTTCTCCTCATCCCCCCTCTTCTCTCTCTCTCTCTCTTCTTCTTTCTTCTTTTGAATTCCTTTCTTCCTTTCTTTGCATTCTTCTTCTTCTTCTTTCTTCTTCTTCTTCTTCTTCTTCTATCTTCCTTATCTTCTTCTTCTTCTTCTTCTTCTTCTTCTTTCCTTCTTCTTTGCATTCTTCTCTTTGGCATTCTTCTTCTTTTTCTCTTCTTCCTTCTTCTTTCTTCTGCCAATTCCTTCTTCCCCTTCTTCTTCTTCTTCTTTGCAATCTTCTTCTTCTTCTTTGCATTCTTCTCCTTCTTCCTCCTCTTCCTCCTCCTCCTCCTCTTCCTCCTCCTCCTCCTCCTTTCTTCTCCTTCTTCTTCTTCTTCTTTCTTCTTTCTTTCCTCCTTTCTTCCTTCTTCTTCTTCTCTTCTTTTCTTCTTTCTTCTTCTTCTCTCTTCTTCTTCTTTCTTCTTCCTCCTCCCCTCCTCTTCGTCTTCTTCTTTTTTCTGCCATCTAAGCACATTCTCCTGCCTTTCTTTTTTTTTTTCGAGCAAATCTGAAAAAAAAAAAAATCAGGCTTTTATTCAAGCGAACATTTAATGAATTCCCCGAAGACAGAAAAACGCCAGCTGATGCCGGCGGCAGACCTCCTGCACAGTGACAAACAGGAGAAGACAGAAGAAGACCAGGCTATTACTTTTTTACACCATTTTTAGACATACCACTTGGCATCCTAACTAACACTGCCATGCAAACATTCATCCGAATGAGACTAACAAACCGAGGACCCGTGTGCGAACGCACGCAGAACATCTTGCGTACTACTTAAACCCGTTCCACTTTTCGAAAAAGCGGTGGAAACATGACAAAATTTCCAAAACCACAAACACACAGGGACGGATGTAAAAAAATATATATATATAAAAAGCACATAAGGTCTTATTTCCATTATCCTCAATATAAAAGAATGAATAAAATAAAAGGTAAGGTAAAGGTGTCCCCATATCCTATGGGTCCTTAGGGAGCGAGGCACCAGAGACCTCACTTCTCTAGGGACCAGCATATTGAGGGCATCGCCCACCTCCTCTCCCTCACGCTTTACCTTCCCAACCCTACAGAGGGCAGGTACCCTTTTACAGCTGGGTGAACTGGGGGACTTCACTAAAAACCAAGGCCGCAAAAAGTCATTCATCCACTTGGTAACCAAGCTCGATGCTGCTTAACCTTGGCTTGGAGAAAGCCAGCGCTCTGACCACTGAGCTATCCTGTCCCCAAGAAGAAACATAAAGAGAAAAAAAAACATGTTTCTTTAAATAAAAAAAAGGTATGAAATACACATGAAGCCAACATTCACATCATCAAGCTACTTAAAGACGTGTAAAGCGTATATCATGTTCTATAAATCATCAATCAAAGGTTTCATGCGGCCCGTGGTATAATGATGATTATTAGCATTCCTTGAGGTTACTGCTTTAAAGAAAAGAGTAATCACATACAGCATGTCTCTGAAGAGAATAATCGATCTCAAATGAGTTATCAATCTCCTTCAATCTTCAATAATCTCATTCAAGGTCACGAGATTGACAAAGGATTAAAAAAAAATGGGGGAGAGAGAGACGGGCGATTGGGAAATCGCATTTTGGTAAGCTGTCTTGCGTGCTGCAATGTCCCTTGGTACAGACCATTGTAACAACGCCACTTGATACATGAAAAGAGACAGAGAGAAGAGAGAGGAGAGAGAGAGAGAGAAGAGAGAGGAGAAGAAGAGAAGAGAGATTCAGACAGACACACAGACAGAGACACAAACAGCAGGCAGACAGAGACAAACAGAGAGACAGAACATACTGACTTCACATAAAATGATACAATATAAAACCATTATTATACCCAAGAGAAAGACATAAGATTTAATATATACTTTTGGGGGGTCCCTTTCGTTCCTCTGCTAAAGGCTCTGAGGTTTCACCAATGGGGAGACTTTGCATAATAAAATTATGCAATTGTTCACCCACCATAAAATAACTTTGGGGATGGTGTCTAAACACCACACCAGTGTGCTTGCGTTTCTTTTAATCTTATTTTATCTCATTCTATTCCGTTTTATTTTATTTTATTTTTTTAAATCGTTTTATTTTGTGATTTTTTTTCCACTATTTTATTTTATTTCTTATTTCTATTTTATACCACTTGATGTCCCAGCAGATTTCTCTGCGTGAAATTCGGGGCTGCTTTCCTCGGAGAGAGCGCGTCGCCACAAGTGCAGCGCCTACCCATTATTTTCTTTTCTTTTTCCTGTATGCAACTGTATTTGTTTTCCCTATCAGAGTGGCTTTTTTTTCAACAGAATTTTGCCAGGGACAACCCCCTTGTTGCTGTGGGTTCTTTACGTGCGCTAAATAATGATGTGTAACACACAGAACACGGTTTATCGTCTCATCCGAGACTAGCGCCCAGACCACCACTCGTGATCTAATGCATGGGGAAAATGTTTTGGGCCCAAACCGGATTCGAACCACCACACACTCCGCCCCGGACTTTTCGCTTTCTAGGCAGGAGTGTTACTACCTAGACCAACCGATCCACCTCCCCCATCACTCGTGCAGGCACAAGTCTCCGCTGAGGTGTCTGTTCAAAAGACCCCTGCAGTAAACACTGGCACTGAGTCCATTCAGGTTAAGCCTTGTTCCTCAAATACTGGTAGCCATCCCACAGTCTCGGAAGACTATGGAGTTGCGCTCTACGTACTAGAAGATTTTCGACCACCACCACCCAATGAAACAGAGCGTCGCACAATCCTCAGGTGTGTCTCCATTTAGAAACACAACGCTGCAACAGGGCCCTGATTGTATGGGAGGTAATCTACTTACCGCCCCATCATCACAACAATACATAACAATCTAATACAATATTATTCCCAGGATGCGACAGAACATGTTTCTCATGTACTGGGTTTTTTCAGTCACTAGAGGGCTTTCAAAAAACTGAAGCCATCTTCTACTCAAGATTCTTGCACCATCATCATCATCATCATCATCATCATCATCATCATCATCATCATCATTATCATTATCGTTATCATTTGTTTATCATCATCATCATCATCATCATCATCATCATCATCATCATCATCATCATCATCATCATCATTATCATTTGTTTATCATCATCATCATCATCATCATCATCATCATCATCATCATCATCATCATCATCATCATTATCGTCATCATTTGTTTATTACTAACTTCTTTATTTACTAAATAGTATCATTACTTATATGTACACTACCGTTAATGGCTCAGAAACTGGAGGCCATAAAGCGCGTGACTGAAGTAACTCCTGACACGTGACCTTATTACTGACCAATCAGAAGGCGGCGACTAACACGTGTTTCCTGGGGAATCACGATATGCAAATACCATGGTCCATGGTAAGACTAACACCAATGCTACAGTGTTTCTTTCCTTGTGCTCTCTCTCTCTCTCTCCTCTCCTCTCTCTCCACTCTCTCCATCTCTCTCTCCTCTCTCTCTCTCTCTCTCTCTCTCTCTC
>JASPKP010009415.1:7500-10390 GCA_030674155.1 Stramonita haemastoma
CATAAGAAAAGACACACACCACCTCACGTGCAAATGGACATAATCCATAAGAAAAGACACACCTATCCACGTGAAAAGACACACCAGTGCATGCAAAAAGAGACACCACTTCATGCGCAAATACACATCAAATTGTGTGCAGAAAAACTGTAACCAACATACCAAGAAAGACACACAAACTGCATGCAAAAAAACACCAGTTCACGTCCTAAATACACACCACTTTATGTATGTGCAGAAACACTAGCCTTTTTGTTCAAATAGATACCCTTCCACGTGACCAGAAAACCAGCTCACGTGACAAAATTCCCCACCAGTACACTTGCAAAAAGACACCAGCTCATGCACAAGAAAACACCAGTTAAGTTAATGTCGAAAACAACACCAGTTCGCATGCAAAACGACATTAGTTGGTGTGTTTTTTAAAGGCCATTAGGTTATATCCAAAAAGACACCAGCCAATATCCTACAAGACACCAGTTACTGTCCCAAAAGACACCAGTTCTTATGCAAATGGACACCACTTTATGAGCAAAAAAATCAATATACCCGCAAAAAAATGTGTTTAATCAGCTCAAATCGGACACCAGTTTACGTGCAATGACGTCAGTTTACTTGCAAAAACAACCCCTTCACATGCAAATAATTATGTCAGTTTACTTGTAAATAGACACCAGTTCACATGCAATTAGACACAAGTTTATGTGCAAATAGACACCAGTTTACGTGCCATAACGTTAGTTTACTTGCAAGACACCAGTTCACGTGCAAATAAACACAGTTTCATGCAAACTTACGCTGCCATTGGGGACCTGGTGGACAATAAAAACAAATGAAAATTAAAATAACGCACAATTAAGGACTTAGACTAACCTAAGTAGATCGTTCTTACATGATTTTCACTATAAAACTTTTGAGAAAAAACTGAATTAACACCAATTTAGTGAATTATTCGTAGTGTGTGGATTTCTTTTTAATCCTTTTATTTCGAGGATAATGGAATAAGCATTCACGTGGGTTTTTTTTTTGTTTTTTACATCTGTCCCCGTATGTATGCAGTTTTGTAAATTTTGTCATCCGTTCGCACCGGCACACAATGGCCTACTCTTCCAAAAAGCAGGGTGTGTGTGTGTGTGTGTGTGTGTGTGTGTGTGGTGTGTGTGTGTGTGTGTGTGTGTGTGTGTGTGTGTGTGTGTGTGTGTGTTGTGATTGTTCCCCGGCTTCGCACACAAACACGTGAACACAACACGAACCCTATCTATACTGGCTACTCTCTTAGGTTCTAAAAGGTAAAGAAAGGTAAGGGTGTCCCATAACCTGTGTGGTCGTAGGGAAGTGATGCGTCAGAGACCTCAGCTTCTCCAGGGGCCAACATATTGAGGGAGGCGCCCATCTCCTCTCCCTCGCTGCTTTATCTTCCCTGACCCTATAGAGGGCAGGTACCCATTTACAGCTGGGGAACTGGGGGAACTGTACAAAACTGAATAGAGAAAACCAAACAAATATTGCAAGATCTTTTTGTCCAACATTCCATCAAAATTAAACCGAGGTACCATATGCCAACGCACGCAGAATATCTTGCACAACATGTTAAACCCATTCCACCTCTCGAAAGAGTAGGCCATGGTGTGCCGATGGGAACAGATGACATTATTTTCAAAACCGAATGCACGCAGGGACAGAATGTAAAAAAGCACAGAATTGCTTATTCATTATCCCAAAATAATCTGCTCCTCGCTGTCCACCAATGGTGACTTTTTTGTGTGTTATACAACCGTGTTTACCTACAATTAAGGTAGCTGCATTTCGACTTCGGGCTAATGCTCGCAATGGTCACAAACATGTCTAAAACATAACTCCAGTGTGTGTGCGTTTTTGCTTTTAGTTCTTTTTTCGTCATCCGTTATGACCGGCACAAATGGCCTACTCTTCCACAAGGCAGAACGGATTTTAACGTGTGTTTAAGATGCTCTACTTACATTCGCACACTTAGGCCTCGGTTTATGTCTCATCTGATGGACTTTTCTGGGGTATGGAGTCAGTACTGATGTTAACTCCAGAGGCAAAAATCCCTTTGAACGGGCACACGTTTCTGCTGAGGCTCGAACCCGAGCTCAATCTCCGGCTGTCAAATTGCGAGCACAATGCTTTAACTACTCTCCTCCCTCCCACTCCTCCCCCCCCCCTTAATCATTCTAAAGATATAAGAATTAGATTGAAGATGAAGAAAATTATCTCACAAACATCAAGAATCACTGGTAAATAGATCGGGTTTTTTGTGTGTTTTTTGTGCAATGTTATTAGATACATAACATCATATCTCCATACACAACAGGTGTGCTAACAAAGTCGGGCACTTCATAATTATTCAAGAAGTCTCATGAAGATTCTCCAACCTCTTCGAACGCTCAAACAACAACATTGTTGTCTGTCACTTGAGCGAAAATGCGCTGCGATGCCGTTAAGCGCCTGACAAGTCAGGCCCAGCGCAACCGACTTCGGCGTGGGAGAGATTTGTTATCTTTTAGGTCTTTTGGGGCAAAAAAAAGGCATGAGAATGGACCAAGAAAGGCAAGAAAATAGCCAAGAAGGAAACGACAGGAAGAAAAGGAACAAGACAGAAAGAAAAAAGAGTAATAGAAAAGAAGGAATCTGCAGGACATAATTTCCCGAAGGTGGGGATGCTATTCATACTGACAGGCCCCCGACATCCCCCAGGAGGAAAACTCATGAAGTTAAGCAGATAGGCAAGATGTGTGTATCACGTTCATGTTCCATGGTCACAAACATTCTGCTGCTGCAAATGCCAGCCCTGCTGGTTTTAATGAAACCAGATAAAAGGGAAAAAAATCAATGGCTCTGTCCATTTAAATATAACATGAGCAGAGCA
>JASPKP010009416.1:7500-10389 GCA_030674155.1 Stramonita haemastoma
GTAGCCAAGGAACCCACAGCTCTGCATCATTCCTACTGCTTGTACAAACACTTCTTGTAATGACACATGTAATATCCGAGGACTCATAACACCTCTAAACGACCTTGGCTTCAAATCACAAACCCTGTCCCTCCTCACTCCCACCCCCCACCCCACCTACCCCAGCCCAGCCTCTCTCTCATCTCCTCCCCCCTTCCTCTCACCTTTATCCAATGCCATTGATTATACAACAACTGAATTCTGATGTAGTCACATACGGTTTGTTTGTGTTTGTATTTGTTTTTTGTTGTTGGGTTGGATTATTATTTTTTTACACGTTGCCAGTATCAATGCGTGCTTGGTAGAATTTGTTTTTACTTAACATTTTACCTTTTAATTGAAATATATTATGACTTAAGTTAGAAAAATATATGTGTGGCTTGAGTTTTAATTTTTATGGGCGGTATATTCGTGCTAATAATAAAAATCCGCAAACTGCTCAATGTAATATTTACTATCAAGGTGAAAATTCTAAGGATTGCCAAATAGTGAGATTTTGCGTATGTGACCGTTTTCGCCCACCATTAAGGTAGCTGCATTCCGACTTCAGGAATTCATTTTGATTTAGGGAGAGGGGGGAGGGATGCACAAAGGATAAAATTGTGTTCAGGCCAGTAGCGGTCAGAAATCTTAATTGAAATGGGATCTGTATTATGAAGCTGATCGCATTTGTTGTCATCCCATACAGAAAATGATAGCGCAGGGAAAAGATTTATGTTCGAACAAGTGGAGGTAAAAAAACCCTACAAGTTTGATGTGATCTTTGTTATTAAGGTAATCACATTTTGTTGTTATTCATTATAGAAAAATTCGATATGGCTCAAGATTGATGGCAGAGCACAAAAAAGTTGTTTTTTTTTAAGGTTGAAATAGGATCTGCGTTCTTAAGGTAACAGACTTTGTTTTGATAGTAAAATGAATGCTCGAGCCAATAGAGGCTACCCCCCCAAAAAACTGAAGATTTAAGGGCAATATTTTATGAGTTTTTGTTTTAATCATTATTGACATGGTCAAATTCATTATGATTTACATTAAGAGAAGGCTACCATGCCATGAGGACGGGATAGCTCAGTGGTCAGAGGCGCTCGCTTTCCCCCAGTCAAGTTAAGCAGCGTCGAGTGTAGTTACCACTTGGATGGTTGACCGTTTTGCGCGCCTTGGCTTCAGTACAGTCCCCCAGTCCACCCAACTATAATTGGGTACCTGCCCTCTTTAGGGTCAGGGAAGGTAAAGCAGCGAGGGGAGAGGAGATGGGGCGCCGCCCTCAATATGCTGGCCACTAGAGAAGCTGAGGTCTCTGTTGCCTCGCTCCCCTACGACCACATAGGTTATGAGACACCTTTACCTTTTACCTTTACCATTCCATATTGCCCCCTTTTTTTGGTTCCTTGGCTAGAGTTTCACCAAGGGTGAGATTTCGCGTATGCAACAGTTTTTGTCCACCGTTAAGGTAGCCGCACTCTGACTTCGAGGAGGGAAAATTCCTCTTGACTTGGAATAAGAAAACAACATACATTGTACGTGGCAGATTGTCGAGCAATATATTATCTCCAGAATGAAAATTTAAGCGTGGTATTTACTATCAAAGTAATTACATTGATTATGATTTTTTTTGTCAAGCAGGTAGAGGTAAACAAAAATGATGAAGGTTTTAATGAGAATCCTCGTTATCAAGATCATCATTTTTAGTGATTTAAACAGAAAAAAAAACTAAAGAGGCGTGCAAATTAGGGTTCAGCAAGTAAAGGTGTGAATGAAAATTTTGATTTTAATTACAAAAGCAATCAAAGTTATTTTGATTTTCAGGTAGAACATGAAATATATGACGTAAGATTCAAGGTCAAACGGTAACATTTAAAAAGATAAATCAAAATGCAATATGCGTTATCAACGTCATCACATTTATTGATTTTATGAGGATTTAAAAGATCAGAAATGACTTGCGTGGCTTAGGATTTATGGTAGAGCAAATAAATAGAAAAAATGAAGAAGGTTTTAAGTGTGGTCATCATTTCAATAAGGTGGGGGTGACGCCATGTATCTATGCTCGCGCGCTATGTTATATAGCAGTCAAAACAGATGGAAAAAATTCAGATCTCTCTCTCTCTGTCTCTGTCTCTCTGTCTGTCTCTTTGTCTGCCTGTCTGTATGTCTGTCCATCTCTGTTTCTCTGTCTCTGTCTGTCTGTCTGTCTGTCTGTCTGTCTGTCTGTCTGTCTGTCTGTCTGTCTGTCTGTCTGTCTGTCTGTCTGTCTCTCTCTCTCTCTCTCTCCTCCTCTCTCTCTCTCTCTCTCTCTCTCCTCTCTCTCTCTCTCTCTCTCTCTCTCAAGCTTATATCCAATCCTCAATAGACTATGCTTCTACCCTCTGGGATTCTGCCAGTGCAAACACTATGAAACCGTTATTAAGCCTATATAAACGCGCTCTCAAACTTATCCTTCTGAAGAAAACAACCTTACTTGAAGTGGATTACACTCAGTTAGGTATTCTCCCCCTACAACAAAGACTGAAATATAACAAAGGCATAATGATGTTTAAAATAATGGCAGATGTCCCCACATCCTTAAAAGATAAGTTCCCAATGAATCATTCCAGAAATACTGAAAAGCCAAGTGTTCCAATCCCAAGAATAGACTTGTTCAAGTCTAGTTTACTATACTCAGGCCCGGTGCTGTGGAACTCCCTTCCCGATTCAACTAAACAGCACCAATCATTGACAACCTTCAAAGTTTGCCTTCAATTTCACTTGATGCATCAAAAATGCTGAACCAGACTCATCCTGTTGGATATATATGTGTATATGAGAGAGATGGTGATATATATATATATATATCACCATCTCTCTCTCTCT
>JASPKP010009417.1:0-10387 GCA_030674155.1 Stramonita haemastoma
AACTCTGTAATAATATCTATTCCAAGCATTGCTTGTTGTACTCATTTCATAGTTTGGTGCTACGCTAGGGTGAACGAAAACCATTTTGTTTTAACAAACAACAACAACAACAATGACAACAACAAAAACAACAGCAACAACAGACAGACACATAAAGAAAATGTGTGGCAAGGTTTAATAATGTACATGAGCCATCAGCCACATAATGTTGAAGAGACAAAAATGGAAAGAGCCAGAAGCTTAAACATGATTTCTGACAAGCTTTGTTTCGACTTTGACTAAAGGAAAATGCGACAACCAGATAATCATGCATATTCGATGTTCATTGATCATTTCTGACAGAAATGGAACATACAAACCCATTACAATTCACTAGTCTCAGTTTCTAAACACAGCTTCTTAACTGACGAGCTGGATTCAATGTCTCCTGGAAACAAGGACAGCTTATAAGGACATAACAGTCTACTTGACATTATTACTTTTTTTTAGTATATGCAAAACATGAACATCAAGTACAATATACAATTGTGATAATTCAATTCAATCTTACTCACAAACAATTGTGTGTGCACGAGCTCATGCGTGTACGTGTGTGTGTGTATGTCAAAGTCAAAGTTAAATGTTTATTTTAAGATGGTACAATAAATCACAATTCATTTGCTTTGTTCATTAAGCCATCTATCCGAGAACAAAAAAAACTATTTCCAATAATATGTAACTGCAACCTCATTACAACAATCCATAACAATGAAAACTACTTAACAAAATGTGTGTGTGGGAGTGTGCATGCGGGTATGCATGTGTGTGTGTGCAAGTGTGCGTGCATGCGTGCGTGCGTGCGCGAGCGTGTGCATCTGTGTGTGTGCGTGCGTGCGTGCTTGCGTGTGTGTGTGTGTGTGTGTGTGTGTGTGTGTGTGTGTGTGTGGTGTTGTGTGTGTTTGTGGTGCGTGTGCGTGCGTGCGTGCGTGCGTGCATGCGTGTGTGTGCGTGTGCGTGCACGCGTGTGTGCATCTACGTGTGTGTGTGTGTATGCGTGTGCGTTTGTGTGTATGCGTGTGTGTATGTGTGTGTGTGTGTGTGCGCGCGCGCGCGTGCGAATGCGTATGCATTCCCCATTCAGGTTAGTACTTGTGTAACTACCAACCAACAAGCAAAATGTAGAAATTGGAAACTAGATACACGAGGAGCACAAGTGCTAAAAATCCGCGTCTGCTAAAGACAAAAAAAACACGCAGAAAGAACAAACAAAAAAAATAACTTCAAAAACAACTCCCAAAAGATCCAAAGCCAAACCTTTCATCTTTTCCAGTAAACCGTCTGAAGTAGAGAGAAAGTCTCAACACTCCTCAGCTACTTTCACGTCATCGGTTTTCCCTAAAATTATATATAGTTTTTAAAAGGCATCCATTCATACTCCTTCTACGTCACTTCCCACTAGTGAGTGTAGTATGGTCTGGGTTTGGGGTCGAGAGAAGTCCAGACAGGATAGTCTAGTCAATATTTGCAAAAAAAGTGCCGAGAAAAGAATTAATTGCAATAGTAATGCTTTTGCGATGATTGGATAGAAAAGTAGCTAACTATTAACATATCCAAAAAGTAGGGCGATCTAAGTGTCCGGAGGTCACTTTTTAAAAGATTTTATGACGTCATAAAATTTGGATTTTACCATATTTTTTAAATAGTTTGTAATATGGTCTTGTGGCATATCATTGGAAAGCTTTCGACATACTGTATACGAATTTGATAATAGAATCACCATTAAGCGCAAAAAAACAAAAATCATTGAAAATATACTGCTTATATGCTAAATTAAGCGTTCGCAACCCATAAGCATGCAAAATCATGTATGCTTTCCTGCATTTTACCAGGATTAAACCAAAGTTTACGACCACTGTACAGTCCCCACGGCTGAGTAAAGTGCTAGTCTCTCCTTGAAGGTCAGAACTTCACAATGAGTATAAAATAAAACAGTGCAGGTACAGGCAAACAGTATCAGAGTTAGTTCAAATAATCACTGTGGCAAGTCAATTCAGTCGGCATAATCAGAACATAGTTCCCAACGAAGAATCAGTACACATCTGATAGTTATGGAAAGCTCAGTTCTTCTAGCGCAGTCTTGCTGGGATGAAATGAAGCAGCAGAATAAATCAAAATCAGGCACACCTGGTGAATCAAATTCATCCACTTCCAGAAGGGTTAGTGCATTGAGACAGCTCCAGCCTTTGCATTGTCCGCATGCCACAGAACATAGGAGCCCATGTCTTTCTCTGCATGTACATCCCTTTGAACTGCAGTCCTCACGACAGATGCATTGGATGGCCTTTAGTAGACTGTTTGTGGGGTCCATGTCTATAATGGAGAGAAATGTCAAGCTGCTCTAGCTCTGATCTGAATAGTTTCCACTGCACACAGCTTGCATTATCCCTGATGATCCTGAACATGAGGAACAGAGAGGCCAGGATGTATTGTGTGTGTGTGTGTGTGTGT
This sequence comes from Stramonita haemastoma, assembly GCA_030674155.1. NCBI lineage: Eukaryota > Metazoa > Mollusca > Gastropoda > Neogastropoda > Muricidae > Stramonita > Stramonita haemastoma. Next base: position 2,488 of record JASPKP010009417.1, read on the forward strand.
GTGTGTGTGTGTGTGTGTGTGTGTGTGTGTGTGTGTGTGTGTGTGTGTGTGTGTGTGTGTGTGTGTGTGTGTGTGTGTGTGTGTGTGCACATTTTTGATTGTTTGAGACTGTTAATTTCGTTGGTTGCATGACTATAAGAATGGGTTGAGTGCAGCGCTTTGATTTGTCTTTGCAAGGTACAGTGCTATATAAATTCTACTTAGTAGTAGTAGCAGTAGCAGCAGCAGCAGCAGCAGCAGCAGTAGTAGTAGTAGTAGTAGTAGTAGTAGTAGTAGTAGTAGTAGTAGTAGTAGTAGTAGTAGTAGTAGTAGTAGTAGTAGTTACCACAGAAGATCCAGTGGCCTGGCTTTGTCAACAACACCAAAATCTTGTAATAGTTCGTGTGCTAATGACAAACGATCTGCAGAATTTTCAAAGTAGGAAATGGGAACATTGTCTCTGGTGAAAATGTTAGATTCCATGTACAGCCTTACACTGTTTGGAGCCAGTGTTGGCTGTGCCAATAATGTCCATACCATGGAAGGTACCAGTTCTATCCAGTGTCCTGATCTGATGATCTACATTGTCAGCAACAAACTGGATCCAGATGTTGGGCTTTAATGCCTACCAAGTCTGTTCTCTGGTCAGCAGCAGCACACATTTCAAATAGGCTGACCATATAATTATGAAGAACTAAACCCAAGCTTGTGGACACGTTCAGCAAGGTCTTTGGAGCCAGTCTGCTGGTGCATGGCAACCCCAAAAGCAATCTGAAGGGGAAGGATGAGTACTGTTGGTTGTGCTGCCTGCATCAGTGCCTGACCAAGAGAAGCAATTGTCAAGTCAGGATCTGTTTTTCCTTCCCAGCAAAATTCAGAGAAACAGATCCAATGATTATGGGAAATAATTTCATTTGTGTGTAAAAAACAAATCAGGTGTTTGTGATACTTGAAAGTTCTGCAGCAGAAGTATACTCTGTTGTTGAGGTGTTGACGTTCTTTATGTCTGATAAGAGAAGTTTTGCAGTTGTCTGAATTATTCTGTTTTCCTCCTTTCTCTGCATCTTTCACTCTGGATTTTGCCCTTTTCTCCAGGATCTTCTCTGCATATGACCTTAATGTAGGGACATTTTCTTTCTTCTGACGCAGGTAATAATCACTTCATCACCAAAGTGACTTTCTACTTTCTGCCACATGTATTTCTCTGTGTAGGGAGTGTCACCATAGAAATACTCTCATCTTTGTGCACAAGTCCATGATTGTGGTTTGTTCATATTATTCTCTTTGAAACAAGCCATGACATGCATGAAGGCTTCATCACGAGGTCTGCCTGCAGTTGCCGTGGTTTGTTGCTGTGATCCGTGAAGAATGGCAAAAAGCAAGGATAGATTTCATAGCTGTGAAGTGGGCACTGCACTGCTTGTGATGCACAGCATCTACAGCATGAAGGTCACTGACAGTTTGCATTCTTTCACACACACTTCCCGCCCATTTCTCCTCTGTCCATACTTGAAATAGCTTTCTTCAATCTGCTGCTGGAAACTAAATGTTCGAATTTAATATACAATTGTGTTTTCGTTTCTTTCGGAAATCAATAATTGGCTGGTGGCAAAAGAGACATTCAGATGAATTATGAAATCTAGCTTTCTTGAATCAAAGAGCTAGGTTGTTCACATCTGAATAATACAAATATTACTCTTCTCTCTGTCTCTTCAGATCTTTTTTGATGGCAAGATGCTGCAATACATCTGCCAACATGCTCCGTGTACACTTTGCCACGATTTTGTAAAAGAGTTCACAGTCACCCCTCAAAGCATGCATTTTGGAAACCTGCGACAACCTTTATCAGTCTGCTTCACTACATCTTGGCTGTCAGTCAGCAGTCTTTCTCCACATGACACACATAGACATAAAAAGTCAGTCCTTTCATCTAGACAAAAATGTAATCAGCCACTGGGCAAAATTCTGGGGTGAAAAGCCCAACAAAATTGCAACGAAACAATGCTTTAGATCAGTGCTTTTGTAGAGCAGGTAACAAAGATAAACAAAACATTTTTAAAGTCACACATCACCCTAAGGTTAAAGTTAAACTGAAAAAAGTTTGCATCCCCTTCATTCAGAACTAAAGATCCATTAGTGCCGTAAATAAGATCCACTAAAATTCAGATCATATGCACACTGTCAGATAGAGACAAGAAACACATACAGAGAAAGAAAGAGAAGGACAGAAAGTGAAAGGGATGATGTGACACTGTCACACATACACTGATACACATGCTTTTCTATCAGAAAGGACTGCAGATACACTTTTTGATACTGTGTTTATATATATATATATATATATATATATAATATATAATATATATATATATATATACATATATATATATATATATGCTGTTTATTTATACATGGTGTTATATACACACTACACACACACACACACACACACACACACACACACACACACACACACACACACACACACACACACACACACACACACACACACACACACACACACACACACACACACACATATATGGGTTGTTCTCAAAAACATGTGCTATTTCTGTGACATAGAGACCCCAAAATAAATTTCACTCCACATACATGTCTTTATGTCAGGCAGTACAGCATTTCAATGTATATCATTTTCTAAAATGGAAAAGATGATCGGTCAATTCATCTTGTTGTAATAGATGATTAAAAATATAATTTTTTGCTGTGTTACGGTTGAGACATGGAATCCAAAATAAGAGCTATGAAGTCCTTAAAACAGCATGCTTTCTAAAAACCTGGTATAATTTACTTGTAAACCAAGGAAGAATAGGTTCCCATATGAAAAAAACTTTTAAAAATGAGTGAGAATGCGTATTTTTCTGTAATTTTCAAGTAGCACTTTAGTCCACCATGCTCACGGCAACTTCACATTCTCATATCTCCATATTTATTAAGATATATAGCTCAAGTCAGGCATGCAGTATTTCTTATTCTCGCTCACAAGAGACACAAAGCAGTTTTTTAAAACAATATACTGTTTATTGCATTTGATTATGTAAAGAAAAAAAAAGTGTTACAGTTGAGACATGGAATCCATTACAGTTGTGACACGGAATCTACTTCTACAAAATAACTTGAAACCAACCACAGACATGGCAAACATTAGTCAAAATGAACATAACTGACACCAGAATAATTACAGTTAAGAAAACAGAAAGGATCTGAAGTCAAACCACTGATAGTAATACTTTTTTTTTCCGTTTGGATGGAGTCTGTTACAGTTGTGACATGGAAGTCAATTCTACAAAATACTGAGAAATCTACATGTACATGCAAATATGTGTCATGGATAAAACAGCTGAAAATAGTACAAATCAATTCAGGAAAATTAAACAGCGAATTCATTTTCATGTTTATTTGAGGTCTCAATTACTAAAAGTGTTGTGATCAAGGGCATCAATCAACAAGTCACCCATCATTCTTGCTATTTGCTGGATCTGGACCCATTAGGAATCTGTCAGTTGTGTCCAAGTGTGGTAGAGTTTGGAGCCTCAATCGCAATTTAAAGCAATTATTGGATTAGTACTTAATGGCAGGAATATGTAGTGTTAGTTATAAACTGCTATTTTGTAATCATGTTCTTGGCTCTTTGAATACTACCACCACCATAGACACAGGGCTGGTATTTTGTCACCTAACAGCAAAAATTAGTAGTGTTAGTATCTATAGCCAAATTTTTCTAATTTAAGTTATTCAATTACTGCTCTATTCATACTATTAACGTATGTCAGTGAAGAATTTAGAATCACTGGCTGGTAGATTTTGACTAATAGGTAGAAATAGTAATTTTCTGTCTAATACTTTCAGAGTGCATGCATGATTATGATCATTGTTGCACTTCTTTTGTTAGTTGTCAATTACACTATGGCACTTCCTTTTGGCTAGCATTGATCACACACACACACACACACACACACACACACACACACACACACACACACACACACACACACACACACACACACACACACTGATCACACACACACACACACACACACACACACACACACACACACACACACACACACACACACACACACACACACACACACACACACACACAACAACACATTATTTTGTCTGTATGACTTGAGTTTATGTTACTGTCTTGAGTGTTATCTTGTAAGATTCTGTTTGGATGAAAATCCTCATTTATTTTAGTTTTCAACCACGGTTGATATTTGTCTTTGATTGTTTTAGAAGTCAATTTTCTTGATTTTTTTTTGTGAGGGCAGGATGAAAAAAAGTTGTGTAAACTTAATCTTTTACCCTCAATAAAGATCATTTTGACTTGACTTGACTTGACTTGACTTGACTTGACTTGACTTGACTTGACTTGACACACACACACACACACACACACACAACACACCACACACACACACACACAACACACACACACACACACACACACATACATTTGTGACACGGAATCTAATTCTACAAAATAACTTGAAACCAACCACAGACATGGCAAACATTAGTCAAAATGAACATAACTAACACCAGAATAATTACAGTTAAGAAAACAGAAAGGATTTGAAGTCAAACCACTGATTTTTTCTTTTCTTTAGATAGATGGCTTGATGGAAAAAAGCAAATCGATGCTTACTCAATGTACCACTGGAAATAAAAATTTGATTGATTGATTGATTGATTGATTGATTGATTGACACACACACACGCACGTGCATGCACGCACGCGCACACACACATACACACATGGCTGAAGCATTGATGCTATAAACAGAAAAGTGTACAGTAATAATATCTAGAAGTAATTAAACCTTCCAGTGAAATACAAGGAAAGCAGTTACCTGAAGTTCATAGGATGAGTCTTGTTAGTCACTGAAGTGTCTGGATCAGGGAGAGGGGGGCGACTGGATGCTTTCTGAGGGAGTGGAGGTAGTCCTAGCCTCCCCATGAAGGACCATTTGTTTGCCGAACATCTCTCCATTTTGTGGTGATGATGATGAGATGATGATGATGAGATGATGATGATGATAATGATGATGATGATGATGATGATGATAATGTGTGTGTGTTGCGTGGTGTGTGTGTTGTATGTGTTGAGTGTGTGTGTGTGTGTGTGTGTGTGTGTGTTGTTGTGGTTGGTGTGTGTGTGGTGTGTGTGTGTGTGTGTGTGATGTAATGAACATTTATATTACATAAAATGAAAAGAAGGCATTAATCATTTAAAACAAAGTTATTGAAGTTAGTCAATTAACCAATTAATGATTAACTTCAAATGAAATAAAAGAAGACTACTGAGAAAAATATGTTGTCCTCAGGGATTCATCATTCATAAATATATTAAAGATAACTTTTGTCACACACACAACCACACACACACACACCACACACACACACACACACAACCACACACACACACACACACATGTGGAATTTACCATAGAAATGTCAGGTGGCAAGACAACTGCACATTTTCAACCTAGCCGCAATAGGGAGGAACAATGTGACCACCCCCCCCCCAAAAAAAAAAAAAGAAAAAAAAAAAAGAAGCTAATTTTGTTAGATCTTGACAGAAGAACAAAGGTTGAGGTTAGGAGGAAGTGATGTCTGGACAACATAAAGAAAAATCTCACGGTAAACAGACATCATTGCTTAGTTTCCATGTCGTAAACTGTTCACCTTTTTCCCCCATTAAATAAAATTAGGATTATTTTTGTACACAAAGTAGTATAAGTGGTACCAATTCATAGTGAAAGAATAACATCACGATCAGTCTGCAGTAAAATCAGGGGAGGAAGGTGGGGAAGGGAGAGGTAGTAACACATGTCGATGGGGACAAGAAACTAGGAACAGTGGGTTCCGCCACTGACCGTTCATGCTTCCGACAAAGATTACAGCAAAAGTAACAAACTGTCGTTATCGGCAGAAAAAGATGAGTAGCTCGAGTTTAATGACAAAATTACGGTTCTGTTCCTTTCACTGAATCAACAATGGAATTGTGTGGTGTACGGAAAAAGAGAATACGATGATGAGGCATTTCAGTCGGTAAAAAGAAGCCGCGCAGCTTTCTTTCCGGCGCGACCAGCACATCGGTAAATTTTCATTCTACCCAATGACCGATAGAAATAGCCATAACAGACAAACCGTAAACTTTGTTTTTAAGCAATCTCCACTGATAGATCAAAAAACATGCGGAGGAAACAACTGACAGGCAACCAGTTTGATCTTCTCCTTTACCAGATCAAACAGTTGCGACGAGAAAACGAAGCGTCATAGCTTCCGTCTCAACTGTGACAGTCAGTCTCATGTTTACAGAAAGAGAGAAAAATAAACCCACTATCAAAAGTTCGAAAATCAAATTCAGTATTTAACACACACACCACCTTATTTGGTTATACATAAATGAAGCAAAGGAAAACATCGATGACGCGTAGATTTGTTTTTTATTAAAAAATTCTGAACGATCGGTCCGGAAACTATCGCACTTTCGACTCTTGGCGTAACTGACACGTTGTTCACAACTAGGTCTATTTTTTTTTAGATCAGGCTTTAAAATTTCACCTCACACACGAACATTCCCTTTCATTAATCAAAGTGTAACGTTTTCCGATGACATTTTTCTACCCCTGTAAGCATCGTTTCTTTGTAAAATAAAAACCACGTGTAGCTGTAGTTGGTTTGCAAGACAAAGACGAAGTCCGTGTGAACATCGAAATGATAAAATTTGTTATTTAAAACACTGATTTAACATTATTAAATGCATAGATAATGTAAAAATATTCTTTTTTAAAAAGAACTTTCATACTTAAGCGATAAAAAACGATTGAATAAACCAACACACTCACCTTCAGTGATGCAGTTTCAGGAGGCACGTGCATTTCGTACAGTTGCGACGTGTCGGCAGGAAATGGAACACAAAGAATCTGGTATCTAGAATCTACTCGCAGAGTGATAACGCGGGAAAAAATCTGCATCCCAGAGATGTTGCAGGTGCAGGATACGTGCTCTAAGTCAGAATCTCGGTCAAGCGACCTTGGACTCAAGAGTTCATACAGGGTTTACGTTGTACGGTCGAGACAGTGTAAGTGGAACCTACGCCGACTTTGTGATCCGGGATGGCTTTAACCAGGATATTAACGGCAGTTTCGCTAGCACCAATTGTTCCTAGTGTTGTAAAAACTGTTTTTCTTCATTAGTGTTTGTAAGAAAACAATCCCAGGAATGATGAACAGTTTTGTATTTGAAACATAACAATGGACTAGAAAGTGGACCCAAGCGTATCAACTGTAACGAAAATATTATAAGCCCATAATATAATTAACATCGAAATGCAGTAAAGATGCTGTTCATTGCAAAGGTAAAGAAACATCTGGATAGGTGTTTGATGCTGTTTTTTGATATAAAAAACACTTGTTAAAGTGTCTTTAAAAGATTCAGTTTACAGCATGTCTTTTTATGTCACAAATCCGCCATCTTGTTTTTGCTATATTTTTCATAATAAATGCTAAATTTACTAGGAAAATAAATGCAAACATGCATTTTTTAAAAATAGATTTTATTTCTTCAATACAAACACCACAAAAATAAAGTAAGCATCACAATCATCCACAAACAAAACACAAATTACAAGCCTTCAAAGTGAGCTACCCCTATGGCACACATGTTTCTGAGAACAACCCATAATATAATAATATATATAATAATATATATATATATATATATATATATATATATATATTATATATATATATATATATATATATATATAATATGTGTGTGTGTGTGGTGTGTTGTATGTGTGTGTGTGTATAATGTATATATATATGTATATAAATATTATATATATATAAATATATATATATATAATATATATATATATATATAT
>JASPKP010009418.1:0-2500 GCA_030674155.1 Stramonita haemastoma
AAAGCGGAACAGGATTTAACGTGTACAACGCAAGATGTTCTGCGTGCGTTCGCACACGTAACGGGGCCTCGGTTGAAAGAAAGTCTCATCCGAAGGACTTTTTGGGGGAGAGTGAGTCAGCACTGATGTTAACTCTTGGAGAAAAATCTCCTCGACCGGACTCGAACCCGGGTTGTCAAATTGCCAGTGCAATGTTCTGACCACTAGGCTATCCGTCCCCCCCAATGGATGCTCTTGGAGCCATTGGAGGCTGGTAGAGAAAACGTCGTGTGGACCATCTTCCTGCTGTCACAGACCAGTCTTCTTTTTCTGCCTCTCTTCTCCCTCTTTTACACACACACACACACACACACACACACACACACACACACACACACACACACACACACACACAACACACACGCGCGCGCGCACACACACACACACACACACACACACAACACACACACACCCACACACACACACACACACACACACACACAACAACCTAAGTGAACGGATGCTGTGGGACGGGCCCCTGTATCTGAGATGCTTTTGTGCCCCCCAAAATAGCTGCAGACTGTGACTGCTGCCAAGGCAGGTACTCTCTCCATTTTGAAGGGAAAAAAAAACCTCACGGAACTACAACTAGCCTCTCATACACTTTAAACGCTTTGCGACCGCCGCACTTAACGACTAAAGCCATTTATTGCACGCACGGTTTTTTGTTTGTTTTTCCTTGTTGTTTTTTAGCAAGTGAGAGGGAGAACTTTTCATCAGAAGTAGCACCTGTATGAATGAGTAGCAGTGGTAGCAGCAGCAGCAGCAGCAGCAGCAGTAGCAGTAGTAGTAGCAGCAGTAGCAGTAGCAGCAGTAGCAGCAGCAGCAGTAGTAGTAGCAGCAACAGCAGTACAGTAGCAAAAGCAGCAGCAGCAGCAGTAGTAGTAGCAGCTGCAACAGTAGCATCAGTAGCAGTGGTAGTAGCAGCAGCAACAGTAGCATCAGCAGCATAGCACAGCAGCAGCAGCATAGCAGCAGCAACAGTAGTAGTAGCAGCAACAGCAGTAGCAGTAGCAGCAGCAGCAGTAGCAGTAGCAGTAGCAGTAGCAGCAGCAGCAGTAGCAGTAGCAAAGCAGCAGTAGCAGTAGCAGCAGCAGCAGTAGCAGGCAGCAGCAGCAACAACAACAATAGCAGTAGCAAGCAGTAGCAGTTGCAGCAGTAGCAGTAGCAGTAGCAGTAGCAGCAACAGTAGCAGTAGAAGTAGCAGCAGCAACAGTAGTATCAGCAGCAGAAGTAGTAGTAGCAGCAGCAATAATAGCAACAGCAGCAGCAGCAGCAGTAGCAGCAGCAGTAGCAGTAGTAGCAGCTGTCTTTCTTAGTGAAAGCATGTCACCATAGTAATGACAGCGCCATTGTTTTGGGCATTGTCTAGTTGCAAGTATACTTTTTCCCCATTTCATTGTTTAACTATCCTTTTTTTTTTCTCGCGGAGAGGCTCAGGGCCTATCAGTATAATAACATTCCCACCTTCTGAAAGTTCTGTGCTAGGATATTCCATCTTTTCTATCCCTCTCTTTGTTTCTGCCTTGTTCCTTTTCTTCCCGTCACCTCTTCCTCTTGTCTGTTTTTCTTGCCTTCTTGGTTCATTCTAGCGGTGGGAACAGATGACATGATTTACAAAAACTGCATACACACGGGGACTGGATGTAAAAGAAAAATAGCACATGAGTGCTTATTCCATTATCCTCGACATAAAAGAATAAATAGATGAATGAATAAATAATAAACAAATGAATAAATGAATAAATAAATTCTCCTGCCTTTCCCCCCAGAAACTCATTAAAAGCACAATTCTCTTCTACCACGCCGAAGTCGGCATGATGCGCTGGGCCTGACTTGTCAGGCTATTAACGGCAGTGCCAACACATTTTCGCCCATGTGTGGACGCTCCACCACATAATGAGTCACATTGCACCAGAGGTCAGTTTTAAGTTATTGACATGTTATCAATATGCAATGAAATGGCTATACAATACCAAAAAAAACACTGATTGAAAATTGGACAATTCTAGCTCAAGTTCCGACAACTTGAAATGGTAGACTGCAGGTGGTGATAAAATGAGAAATGGACAAGTGTAGCCTCATAATAGGTGGTCAGAATGAGGGCTTGGGTATTTAAAATAAAACACATCTAAAGGCAAAAAGAAACAAAATTATGACTTGATATTTTCACTATAAGGAGAACAATGACTATAGTTTTTATAATCAATCAAAATCTCAAAAAACGACAACTTAACTCCTACCTGATTTTAATGGCTCCTAGCGGAAAAGTAGGTCAGATGCTAAGCGACTCATTTCGTGGTGGAGCGTCACATAATATGACAGACAACAATAGTTGCTGTCTGAGCGTGGAACAAAGAAAAATGTATTTATGTTTCATTTACTCATCTTTTCATTCATTCATTCATTCATATATTTTTTGTGGTTGGTTTTACCCAATTTTTTTGTATATTAATTAATC
>JASPKP010009418.1:7500-10386 GCA_030674155.1 Stramonita haemastoma
TTAACAAGAAGAACCTTTTTTTGTTTTTGTTTTTTTCTCTCTTCCTCTTTTATTACTGTGTATGCTCGTGTCTTTGTTGTAAGGAATGTATTTTTTCCTGTCCTTTTGATTGCCTTGTTTACAGGTTCCTTACAGTTGCTGTTGTCGATATTTGTGCTGTTGATTTTGTTTCGTGCATAGTAAATCCAATCCTTGAGATAGACACACAGAGAGAGACAGAGAGGGACAGACAGACAGACAGAGAGGCAGACAGACAGAGACAGACAGACAGACAAATAGACAGACAGAATGAGAATGATAGAGAGAAAGAGGGAGGAAGGGAGAGAGAGAGAGAGAGAGAGAGAGAGAGAGAGAGAGAGAGAGAGAGAGAGAGAGAGAGAGAGAGGAGAGAGAGAGAGAGAGAGAGAGAGAGAGAGAGAGAGAGAGAGAAGAGAGAGAGAGAGAGAGAGAGAGAGAGAGAGAGAGAGAGAGAGAGAGAGGAGAGAGAGAGAGAGAGAGAGAGAGAGAGAGAGAGAGAGAGAGAGAGAGAAAACGAGAGACAGACAGACAGACAGAGACAGAGAGACAGAGCGACAGAGAGACTGACAGAGAGACAGACAGACAGAGGACAGATAAGGAGAGAGAGAGAGAGACAGAGAGACAGAGAGAGAAGAGAGAACGCAAGAAAAATAGACAGAGAAAGAGACACAGAGAGACAGAGACAGAGGACAGAAAACAGAGAGAGAGAGAGTTATTGCTGTACTTTTTAAACTTCCATTCATGACAATAATTATGTTAATGGAAGCGTTTGTGTCAGAGCTGCACGGAGCGATTCGGGCTCAGCTATTCGGATTTATCCAAGGCTCTTGGTTTAAATCATTTTTATTCAGATTTTTGAACAAACATTGAAAACAACAGCATTCAGGAACCATAGCAACAACAAGCTTGTAGCTTATAGTGTGCTCAATTTCAACAATGAAAATTAACTTGAAAATGACAGCCGTTGATCTAAGCTGCAATAATTATGCAAATCAACAACAACAACAACAACAACAACAAAAACATCAAATGCAATCTTTGCTAGAAAAAAAGTACCTCAAAGAAAATATAAAATTATCTTTTTTTATAGATAAAAACACATAAAAAATAATGAGAATAGGATATGTTTCAAAAAAAAGCAAAACAAAAACAAAACACAAAGCAACAACAACAAAAAAAAAAACGGAGAAGGATAAGAGAGTGAGAGACCAACCTATGAAAATTCCATTGACAAGACATTTTCTATTTACCCATGACTTTGTTGCATGGAAACAAGACGACAGGACACCACGAAGAAGACCGCAAATTTAACAAGTCTAAGTAAGCTTTAACATGATATTATAGGAAGTTAAAGGTAAAGGTACAGGTATCCCATAACCTGTTTTGGTCGTAGGGAGCGAGGCGTCAGAGACCTCAGCTTCCTAGGGGGCCAGCATGTGAGGGCGGGCGCCCATCTCCTCTTCCCTCCGCTGCTCTTTACCTTTTACCTTCCCTGACCCCATTTACAGCTGTTGAACTGGGGGACCGTTTGCGTGCCTTGGCTTCAGTACAGTCCCCCCCCCCCCCCCCCCCCCCCCCTCCTCAGTTCACCCAGCTGTAAAGGGTACCTCCCCTCTTTAGGGTCAGGGAAGGTAAAGACGAGGGAGGGAGATGGGCGCCGCCCTCAACTGCTCCCCCAAGAGAACCGAGGTCTCCTGACCTTGCTCCCCTACGATCGTCTAGGTTATGAGACACCTTGCCTTTGCCCTTCACCCCTTTCCTAGAGCCCAGGTTTATTCCCCGACATGGGGTTTTTGAATATGAATGGTTTTTCTCTCCATTGAAGTACCATTTTCCCTTTCAGGGATGATGTCTAGACCGACAGAGTTTGTATGCATTTTGGGGGGTTTGTTGTTTTTTTTTAATTTTAAACTTCTCACCCGACAAAATGGCCAACTCCTGAAAGCAGGAAAAATGTTTAAGTATGCCAGGATTTCTGGGGGGCCCAGGGGGCCTCTTGGGTTTTATAGTCCATCTGAAGGATTTATGGGGGAGGGGAGTCGCACTGAGTAAATACTCTTGAACAAAAAGTCTTTGTGGTAGAAGAAAATGATAATGAAAATGTGACGATGATGATGAAAATGCTGCGCGCTGCGCTGCTGAAAAGATTCTGTGCTGTTGATGATGAGATAATGATGCTGCTGCTGCGGGCGTTTGCGCTCTGCTGCTGATGATGAGATGGATGATGAGGGGGGGGAGGGGAAGATTCGGCTCCCTGTTGATATAATTATGCTGCGTGCTGCGCTGCTGTAAAGAGAAAAAGTGAGATGATGATACAAAAATACGATAACTTCTCAGCAAAACAAAAAAAAAAAAAAAAATTTACATTTTTTTCCCCCTCCCAAAAAACCCCCCCCCCCCCCCCCCCCCCCCCCCCCCCCCCCCCCCCCCCCCCCCTTTTTCCCCCCCTTTTTAAAACCCCCTTTTTTCCCCCCCCCCCCCCCCCCCCCCCATTTTTTTTCCCCCCCCCCCCCCCCCCCCCCCCTTTTTTTCCCCCCCCCCCCCCCCCCCCCCCCCCCCGCCTCAAAACCCCCCCCCCCTTTTCCCCCCCCCCCCCCCCCCTTCCCCCCCCCCCCCCCCCCCCCCCCCCCCGGGGCCCCCCCTCGCCCCCCCCCCCCGGGGGGGCCCCCCCCCCCCCCCCCCCCCCCCCTCCCCCCTCCCCCCCCCCCTTTTCCCCCACCCCCCCCCCCCCCCCCCCCCCCCCCCCCCCCCCCCCCCCCCCCCCCCCTTTTTTCCCCCCCCCCCCCCCCCCCCCCCCCCCCCCCCCCCCCCCCCCCCCCCCCCCCCCCCCCCCCCCCCCCCCCCCACCCCCCCCCCCCCACCCCCCCC
>JASPKP010009419.1:0-10385 GCA_030674155.1 Stramonita haemastoma
AATTTTTAACCCCCAAAATTTTATCCCCGGGGCAGTTTTTTGCATGCCTTGCTCCACGATGCTGGTTAAAGGCCACTCAGTACAGCATTCCAGCTTCATATGACATTTTTGATTTTGCTAAACATGACTGAATCCTTTTTTTAACAAATAAAAAAACTTAATTTTCTATCAGTTTCAAAACATCTAGAAACACCCCCCCCCAGCAACCCCCGGGGTTTAATCATAGCATTATCTTATTTCAACAAAACATTTTTTCCATTTCCAAACATTGAGATGCAACTGAATTTGTTTTTTTTCCAGATCCAATCAGTCATTCAACTGGTTGGTAAAGTTGTCTTTTGATATTCTTGTGAAGTCTAGACCATTGCATCATCAGCAATCCCCTTAACAAAATTATTGATTTGAAAGAAAAAATTTTTCTAGAAAAAAGGGGGCCAAAGGCAGAAAACGTTTTTACACTTCCAAATTCCAAGCTGCGATCAGTTAGAATACTGCTATTTTTTTGCAGTACCTACTAAATTAAAAAGATTTTGCAAAGGTGCAATTTGGTCAATGTCACTATTTACCCATCATTAAGGTAACCACATACCAACTTCTGGGAAACTAGAGTATGAATGATTGATAAAAACACACACAAAACCCACAACACACACACAACACACACATACACACACTACCCGCCCCCACACACACCCCCCAATGTGCGCCGCGCACCAAAAACACACTGCTATAAAATAAAATACTTTTTTTTTTGTTTTTGTTTTGTTGTTTGTTTTTTTTTTTTCTCCTCGTCTTCTTGACTTCCCGTACTCTGTTTCCCCCCCGCCGCCAAATTTTAATCCCCCGCCCAAGCTACCCAATTCTTGTTTATTTTACCCCCGGGTCGGAGTCCCCCGGGGGCTCAACAATATTTGGCTGCCACGGGGCCACCACCAAGGGGGCCCCACTTCGGGGGGTACTTTGTGGTGCCCTGGTGCCTTTCTGAGCAAAAAAAACCAGGACACCACCACTAACCCCCCACTAACGACAGTATTAGCTCAGTCGGGGAGCCAGACTGAGTAAGCACCCATCCAAGGGGGGCGACCCCCAAATTCCCTCCAACACCGCCCCCCACGAACCCCCAACCCCAAGGTTTTTGACAAAAATTTCACCACAGGCACAAAGCGTATGGAAAACCCAAATCTGAGCACCAGAACCAGAGAAAAGGGAGGCCACCAAATAAAGGGGAAATTTTTTATATTGATGATGACAAGAGATGGGGACAACGAATGATCGCTTGGAGGGCACCCGCTTTGAACTACTTACGGGGTTTTCCACGCTTACTGTCATAATAACCCCGGGGCTAAACCAGGCCCAAGATACAGAAAACCCCTGTAGTGTTGGTCATAATTTGAGCAACACCCAAAAATTCGCATCTGTAAAGTGGATGAACTCGACTGTGGGTCCCAGTCTCCCCACTGACCCCCACGCACCTCACCGGGGGTAGGGGGGCCGGGACCCGAAAAAACCCAAAGACTTATGGGTTTCGAACCCACGACTTCCATCCGGAATCCACGGGCCCTAACCATGCCCAAGGGGGCGGGTAATTAAACTTTGTCCAGCCCCTGTCGCGTCTGTTCAACAGTCACTTTTCTGTCTTCTATCTACCCTATCGGCACGTGGGACACCCCCAAAACTTGGCAACCAGTTCGGGAAATTTTGGGCGACAGCACATGAGGGTGTTCAGATGTCTTTGTGAATGGGGAACCCCACACCCCCGTTCATTTCTTACCGTTTTCCACTGAAGAAATTTTTTTGTGGTTTTCCCCTGGGTTTTTTTTTTCTCCCATTTTTTTTCCACCTTACTTCACAACCCCAAAGGGATTTCACGGGTAAAAGTGGAAAACTCAGGTTATTCTTTCCACTTAGCCTGGGCTTTTAGTGTTCAAAACTTCCAATCCCAAGGTGATTATTTTCCCGGCACGGATTTGCTGCTGTAAACAGTGGCATATTTTTCTACCTCTGTCCATGTGCAACAAAGCGGGGTCCTTTGTACCCTGGAAACGACTGATCGAGGATAAAATTTTCTGATAGCTTCTTCATGGGGATCGGGGCAAAACAACTGGCGAGCCATACCTCTTAGGTGGGATTTTTTTGGGGAAACCCCTCCCACAATGGCAGGTAGTAGGGGTTTACATGTTACCATACTAAGGAACCTTGACCTGCCCGTCTGTAAAAAAAACAATGAGTAAACACAAAACACAGAGGGGAAGAGAGAGAGAGAAAAGAGAGAGAGGGGAAGAGAGAGAAGAGAGAGAGAGAGAGAGAAGAGAAAAGGGGAGAGAGAGAAGCCCTTTTCTACACCTTTTCCACCCTAAACCGGGCCATACCTGAAAATAAAAGTCGAATATAAATTTATTTCTCTAACATAACACAAATGGTGATTTGATAGAAAACGTTTTATTTGTAAAAATTTATTCTTAACAGCAAGCAGTATTTCATTTAGATAATCATTTTTTTAATAATAAAAAAATAGTACATGGAATTTATATACGCTTTCTTGCAAACTGTCCCATGGTGCTTACCTTGACGGGGGGGGATGGCTTGCGTGTTCTTTTTTTGATCCCCCGACTATTGGGGGGGGGGCTTTGGGCCCTCCGCAGTTCAACCATCCAAATCGGGGGTAGGACCAACTAAATTGCACCCTTCCCCGGTTGGGGGTTTGTGCTTTGGAAACCCATTCACTTAAAAACATTGTTCAGAAACCACAAAAATATCTCAAACGCGACCTGGTGGGGAGAGTCCTCCGGCGATCTATGACGCAGCGGGTAAAAAAGCCTTCGGAACCATGCGCCGACAACTCTCGTCAACCAATCAACAACCAGATGGGGCCCGGGGAACTCAAAAACCCCTATATAAACGGAAAATAAACACAGTATGTAAAGAAAGCAAGGTAAACCCCGAAGATCCTTTGGGCCGTGCGAGACCTAAGGAAGGAACGAACGTCAAGACAACAATGGAGAAACCACATCACTCGGACAGGGGGAAGGGCCCCCCCACACACCGAGTGCGCGCTGAGGGAAACCAGGCAACGCAGCACTCTACCTGGGAACCATGTCACCACGGACCCACTGCCCGTTCAACTAAAGGGGGCGGAAATTACCATCCCCAATGCTTGTTTTCCAACAAAGCCGCTGATTTAAAAGAAAAAAGAAAACTTTTACGGGCAAGTCCAAGCCATAATGGGCAAAAAACCAAAGAGGACTTTAATCCCAATGGAGACTGAATCAAAAGTTGGGGGCAGATAACACCAACAAGAACTTCAGGCAAACATGGGACGAGGGACCAAATGAAAATGGGAACTCTTAGCAGAGTTCCACCTTCAAAAACCTGGCAAAGGGGGCACCATCTTCCCCACAGAAATCCACAAGACCACATGGACTTCCCCCAAGGGGGAAAACTGAAAACCAGATCGACCACATCACCCGGGGGGAAAGGGGAGAAGGGCCCAAAGATGTCAGGGGGAAGCGCGGGCAGACCACGTCAAACCCCCAACGTAATCGCCATCCTCAAGACCAAAACCCAAAACCTTTACCCACAAGGCAGGAAGACCACGCACAAAAAACAACGTAAAGCCCAAAAAACAAAGCGAAAACAAAGAATTCAAGCTGGAACAAGAAACAAATCAGCTTTGGTTTCCCCCCCGAGCCGAGGGAAAAGATCGAAGAGCAGTGGCACGTCACATGAGACCTGGAAGACCAACAGCCAACATCTTGGGGAAAAATACAAAAAAATACAAAGGGAAAGGGGACAACAGAAACATGGGCAAAATGATCACCGAGAGAAAAAAAGCTGAAAGACCAATCAACAGAACACAAATCAGGGAAAGGAAACAACTTTTTCAACACGAAACTGGGGCAAAAACCGTGCGAAAAAGAATGCAAGAAAGGACAAGAGAAATTTTTATCGAGGACTGACTCAGGAACAGAGACTGCACAGGCCCAAGAAACATGAAGGACTCATGAAATCACAGGACTTCCGGGAAAAACAAAAAACCAAATTTCCCCATCAAAAACAAGAAAGGCAATACCCTTTTCCGGTGAAAGACCAAGACAAGAGGGCAGACCTTTAAAAAACACTCAACAACCACACCACTTTCCCACCAATATCCCACCACCACTGAAATTCTTTCATCAACTCGGCCCCCCCCACCAAAAAAAGATCACCAAAGCCAAAAGTCTTTAAAGTCAGGCAAAGCAGCAGGCCTATGGATACCCCCCAAGCAAATGAAGGCAGACACCAACTTTAACGACATGATGACCACTCCAACACAAGATCTGGGGGCAAAGAGTGTGCCAGAAAAACTGGGAAGAAAGGCTACCTCTGAAGCTACCAAAGAAATGGGGGCCTGTCCTCCTGCAAAAACTGGAGAGGGAACCCGCTGGGCTATACCAGGGGAAAATACGACAAGAATAACTAAAAAAAGACTGAAGACGGCACAGAAAAAGACACTAGGATAACAGGGAGGCTTTTCCCACAAAAATATACCAGATCAATCGCCACAATGCGCACATCACGACAGTCCCAGAGTGGCAGACCCCCTTGAAATTTAGTCTTTTTTTACTTCCAAACAATTTTACAGCGTCGACAGGATGTACGAGACGTGCACCACAGGTTTTCCCCCCAAAGTTTTGTCACCATCATCCAACACTCTATGAAATGCCACTTCCAAGTCATCCATGATGGAAATTGACGGGAAACCCCTTTTGCGACAAACCGCGTTCCAGGGCTGTCCCGTTTTCACCAACCATCTTCCCCTGTTTTTGGGGTTTACTGGGTAATGCACAGGGCCAAACAGCAGAGAACGGCATACAGTGGACCATCCAAGGCAGCTGAAGACCTGGGCTTTGCAACGAAATCAGCCTTCTCTCACACAGGCACCCGATCACAAGAGAAGCATATCATGTTGCGGGGAAACCGTAAAAAAGGGCCCCAAATCAAAATCAAAACGGAGTCATGGGGTGAACAACAAGAACAAGACCCTCGACTCACCAAGAAAAAAATCAAAGAATCGAAAATTCACCTACCGGGGGATGTCTTATTTTAAAGATGGGGGAACGGCGAAAAAATCAAGTGCCGAAAAAAAAAAAGAAAGTCAGGGGCCCTTCACACCCCCCTTTGCCCAACGGGGAGACAACAGCCCCTCACTCCAAAACAAACCGGGTATTCAACACCAATGCAAACGGTCCCTACTGTATGGCCCAAACCCCGGCGGGTACAAAGACCAACACCCCAAACCCAGACATTTACCAACAGATGCTTAGGGAAAACCTTGGTATCAGGTGGGCCCGAATATCCAAACGAAGAACTAGGGGCAGGACCAAAAATGCCCAATCGACCGAGATCAAGAAAAGGAAATGGGGATGGGTCGGCCATACCCCGCAAGCCTGCTCAGAGTCACCGGGAGGCCCTTTTCTGGAACCACAAGGGAAGCGGAAATAGGGGGACCAAAAAAGACCTGGGGCAGAACAAAGAAGCAGAGACAAAGGGACCGAATACAGGGCCGACTGAAGAGATCTCCCAACCCCAGTCCGTTGGAGATGTTGTTTTGGCCCTATTTCCCACGGAATCCACCCCGGCTAAGTCAAGTAAGTCATTTCTTGCAAAAACAAACCCAAGGAAAAAAAAAATTTAAAAAAAAAAACCCCCCAAAAAAAAAAGGGGGGCCGGGGGAAAAAAAAAAAAAAAAAAACCCCCTTCCTTTAAAAAACCCCCCCCCCCCCCAACCCCCCAAAAAAAACCCCGGTTTAAAAAAAGTTCCCAAAATTTTGAAAAAACCCCCCCCCCCCCCCCCGGAAAACCCAGCCCTTTCCCCCCGGCCCCCTTTTAAAAAGGGGAAATTAAAAAAAAAAAAAACCGGGGGGAACCCCCAAAAAAACAAACCCCAAAAACCCCCCAAAAAACCCAAAAATTTAAAAAACCCCCAAAAAGGGGCCCGGGAAAAAAAGGGGGGGGAAAGTACCCAAAAAAACCAACCCCGAAAAAAAAGGGAAAAAGGGGGGGGGGGCCCCCCCCCCCAAAACCCCCCAAAGGGCCCCGGGGGTTTTTTTGGCCCTTTTTTCCCCCGGGAAAAAAAGGAAATTCCCAAAAAAAGGGGCCCCCAAAAAAAAAAACCGAAAAAAAACCTTTTTTTTTTCCCTTTTTTTCCCCCGGGTGGGGTTTTGGGGTTTTTTTTTTGGGGAAACCCCTTTTAAAAAATTTTTTAAAAAACCCTTTTTCCCCTTTTTGGGAAAAAAAAAAAATTTTAAAAAAAAATTTTTGGTTTTTTTTAAAAAAAAAAACGGAAAACCCAAAAATTTAAAAGGGGGGGAAAAAATTTTTTAAAATTTTTTTTTCCAAAGGGGGGGTTTTTTTTAAAAAAACCCCTTTTTAAAAAAAATTCCCCCGGCCCCCAAAAAAAAAACCCCCCCCCCGGGGGGGGGGGAAAAAAAAAAAACCCCCCCCAAAAAAAAAACCCCCCAAAAAACCCAAAAAAAAAAAAAAACCCAAAAAAAAATTTTAAAATTCCCTTTAAAAAAAAACCAAAAAAAAAAAACCCCCCCCCAAACCCCCAAAAAAAACCCCCCCCCCCCCCAAAAAAACCCCCTTCCCCCAAAAAAAAAAAAAAAAATTTTTTAAACCCCCCAAAAAAAAAAAAACAACCCCCCAAAAAAAAAAATTTTTCCCCCCCAAAAAAAACCCCCAAAAAAAACCCCCAAAAAAAAAACCAAAACCCCAAAAAAAACCCCAAAAAAATCAAAAAAAAAAAAATTTTTTTAAAAAAAAACCCCCCAAATTAAAAAAAAAAAAAAAAAAAAAAAAAAAAAAAAATTTTCCCCTTCACCCCCAAAAAGAAAAACTACCCCTTCCCCTTTTAAAAAAAAAAAACCCCCCCCCAAAAAAAAAAAACCCCCAAAAACCCCCCAAAAAAACCCAAAAAACCCCCCAAAAAAAAAAAAAAAACAAAATTCCAAACCCTCAAAAAAAATTTAAAAAAAAACCCCCCCCCCCCCTTTTTAAAAAAAAAAAACCCCCCCCAAACCCCCCAAAACCCCCCCAAAAAAATTTTAAAAAAAACCCCCCAAAAAAACCCCCAAAAAAAACCCCCTTTTCCCCTTCCAAAAACCCCAAAAAAACCCCCTCCCCCTCCCAAAAAACCCCCCTTAAAAAAAAAAAAAAAAAACCCCTTTAAAAAAAAAAACCCCCCCCCCCCCCCCCCCAAAAACCAAGGGTAACCTGGGCCCCAATTTTGGGGTGACAAAAAAACCCTTTTAAAAAACCCCGGTCCAAAATTTAATTTCACTGGGCCAAGGTAAAACTTTGGTTTTACAAAAGAAATTTCAAGGAAATTTAAAAAAATCCCACCAAATTTTTTGCCCCAATGGGCCAGAAGGTCATAATCAGGAGGAAACTCATGGAAAAATATAAAATTTTTTTAGGAACAATTGCCCCAAGTCCCTTTTTGGAAATTTAGTCTCACCGTGAGGAAAAGGGGCCAAACCCGAAAAATTTTAATTTGGGTAAAGTAAAATTTGTAGGGACTCAACAGTCTTTTGGGAAAAAAAACTGAGCACTTTCCCCTTACAAAGGTAAAGGAAAAACACATTAAAAAAAAAAAAACAAAAACATTAACCCCCCCTCTTGCAAACTCTCCACTGCTGCCCCTAAAAACCCCAGAGAGTAAAATACAAAAACAATACCCTGTTAAAAAATTCTCCAAAATACGCACCCTCCTACCTCTGTGAATGGCCCTTTAAAATTGAACACACCTTCTCGCTTTCCCTCCGCCCCGTTCGGCAAAAACTTTTGACCTTAAGAATACCCCGATTTAACCTATCTACCGTCGGGGGGAGCCGCCCCTTTTCCCCTTTTCTGGGCCATCAATCGGAATGACCTTCCTCTCTCCCTCCGGGGAAAAAACCAACCTATGACACTTTTAAATCCAAACCCTCAAAACAAAATTTATTTCAAACCAAAAATTCTCCCCTTTCCGCTTCAATCTCTCCGTCCCTACCTTTAAACATCCACCCCCCAAAAGTGCATAACTTTTGAAGGGTGTGTTGCCCGCCGGGTGCGTGCGTGTTTTGGTGTGTATATTTAATTTGTTTAAAACTGAGATTGTTTTTTTGTGTTTGTGTAGGTCAAATGCAAGCGCTTGATTTGTTTTTGCAAAATACGCTATAAAAAATTTCCATGAATTATTATTATTATTACTACGGATTGCGTTCTAGCTTTGAGCGCAAAGCCTGGCAATATGATGGGGGAAAGCTTTTTTCCCAAAGCGGGGCGACCCCCCCCCCACACACGGAATATCCTTTGGGAAGGGCTTTGACCGATAAAAAAAGGTTCCATCCCGTCCAGGAGCCACCAAAAACTTTTCCCCTATACCACAGCCCCGACCCTCGGGACTCCAAACTCCCCGATTTTCCTCGGGGGAAGGTGCCCTAAACACGACATCTGTGTTCATGCGGTTTTTTATAATTTTGTCATCCGCTCCACCGGCACCACAGGGCCCACTCCCCGAAAGTGGAAGGGGGTTTTAAAAACTTGCGAAAGATTCTGCTGCATTTGCACACGGGCCTTGGTTTCATCTAAACCAAATGACTTTGAGATTCAGTTCCATTTTTAGTCAAACGGGGAAGAAAAGGGGCAGGCGGGGTACGAACCCAGAAACTCACATTTTACAATTTGGGAGGCGAAAGTCTTAACCTCCCCCGCCCCCGTCCTCCCAAATTTTTAATTTGGTGTGTTTTTTTTAAGGCTGCAGGGCTTTGACACTACATGCTTGTCCCACTGGTTTTATGAAATCATATAATTTAGATGAATAAATGAACAAGTGAAAAAAAATAAGCAATAAAACTTATCTAAGTGTTAAAAAAAAACTATCAAACCATAGGCATTTGCTAGAGCTAGGGGAGTGGAAAATTGATGTCAGGTGTTGAAAAAAAAGGGAAAGCTGGAAAAAAATCACACAAAACCCCCCCACACCCACACAAATGACCAGGGTCACCAACTACTGGCGAAAACAAAAGAAGAGATTCACAAAGATTATGAAAAGACATAACATACCACATTTGTCAGAATACGTAACAAAATGCAACAAAACCAAATGTGATGAACTATAAATTCGCACGTCAAAAATTAAAGAGAAACTATTTACACACACAGGGGCACACAACTCTTTCAATCACCATCTCCGTTTCTATGTGTTTTTATCCTTTCACATATTGTTCTAAAACATTTAATGAAAAAAAAAAAGAAACTCTCTACAACACAAAAAATCCTCTTGTTCAAGAAAAAGTAATTGGAAAGCCTGAAAAACAGTTTTAATTGTTGAGTTTGCTTTAGACCACATATTTTCCTTTCCACTGCCAGTGAAAAACCGTCTTCAAGGCAATTAACATTTATTCCACGCTTTGCTTTTTTTTCCCCTTCACAGTTCTGTGGTTTCACCAAAAAAAATTTTTTGCGATAAGACCATTTTTTGCCCATATAAAAGGGACGGCACTCAGCAAACTCTGGCCCGGCTAAACTTCCAACAGGAACAGAAAAGGAAAAAGATAAGGGGCAACACAGAAAACGAGGGGGAGTGGGAAAAAAATTCAAGAGGGGACTGGCCTTGGGAAAACAATCTGCGACAAAAGCAGAGGAAACCAGGGGGAGGAGAGAGGGGGTTGCAAATCTTCACCAACCCCCCCCCAGGTCCAGGGGACTACGGGTTTAATGAAGGTGAAGTGAGAAAGGAAGGTAGCCATATTCCGATTTTCAGGAAACATAGCTTTTCAAAGTCCAAATTTCTTTATAAGCTAGAAAAACCCAAAAAAAACAGAGTTCTTTTATTCTCTCGTATTTATTAGCGTCTTTCATTCTATCAAGACAACAAAACTTTACTTTAAAGAGCTTTTGAGTGAACTTTTTTTTTAAAAGGATTCATTTGTATACGGGAAACATAATTTTAAGAAAATAACAAAAAAACCCCTTGAGGAGAAAAAAAAAAAAATGACAGAGACAAATCGAACAGCCAATTTTGGGGCGAATCTCGGTTTTTTTTACACAGCATCACTAAAAAAGGTCATAGTCCAAAAAAGGGGGAAAGGGGGGTCTTATCCCTTTTTCTTCTTTAACAAACACTTGGGACAACTATTGTTGTCTTACAGCCCTTTTAATCAAAAGGCCCGGCCCATCTAAAATTTAGTTTGGGGGGGCATCTGTTAACTTTAAAGCCTTTCTGGAAAAAAGGGAGGGGAATGGACCCAAAAAGGGAAAAACAGACAAAAAGAAAGTGACAGGAAAGAAAAAAGGGAAAAGGAGAAACAAAGAGGAAAAAAGGACAAATTTTAAACGCAGAAAATTTTTAGAGGGGGGAT
>JASPKP010009420.1:0-10384 GCA_030674155.1 Stramonita haemastoma
CCCGCTAATAAGCGCTCATTGTGTAGGCACAAAGGAAATCAAAATTGGGACAGAACAGAAAATACTGTTGGGCTGTCTCCTGCACATTACCACAAGCACATAATGGATCAGTTGCTACATACGATGAAACGTATCATGATCACTTATTCCAAGTCGAAGAGGACAACGCAGTATCTGTTCTTTCACCATGATAAAAATACAAAAGTACAATAGGATCATCCACAGATAAATATTGTTTGAATTGACTACAAAAAATGGCTATTTTTAATAGAATCTGGTAGAGAGTTCCGTAATAAAGAAGTTGAAGTAATAAAAGACTTTATATATTTCTGTGTTGCACCTTCGTAAGCTGCTTTCATAAGGCCTTCTTCTATGATAGGGATTTATATCTGTCACTAGTGCAGGAACAAGATCAACTAAGTGTTGGGGACATAAGCCATTAACCAGTTTATGATAATAACGGAGTTTGTGCCTCGTTCTTCGTTCTTTCAGATGCAGAATCCAGACTCTTGGTACGATTTTTCATGAGATGTGCCGCAAACAGCTCCTACTATAGTTCGTATTGCATCAAGCTGCAACATTTCTAAAGACTTTGCGTTTCAGTACAGTTGTCCCATACTATATAAACGACTCGTACATTGTTTCAAGTGTCTTCCTATTAAATTTATTTTCACAGCGTTTAAGGCATGAAACCAATATAGTTACAGTATTTATTATGCTTTTGATATGCTCATTCTATTTACAATTGTCCTGAAGAATTATACCTAGGTGTTTATGCAAACTTTTAACTTGAAGGTGGGTTGAATCGAATGAGAGAGGCAGGATCGTGTTATTGTTTCGAGAAAAATTTAATAGTTCTGTTTTGTCTGCATTAAAGCTAACTTTCCAGCACCTGGCCCAAGAATCTATTTTTTCTAAATCTGAATTAAGTATTTCGGCGCGAATGTTTGACTGGTTTAAAGCTTAAAGACATGCTAGTATCATCTGCGAATAGTCCTATATCGGATTCTATAATATTCACAATGCCATTATAATAATAATAAATAATATAATAATAATATTAATAATAATAATAAATAATAATAATAATAATAATAATAATAATAATAATAATATAATAAAAGTATGGAATTTATATAGGGCTAAATCTTGTAGAGCGAACAAATCGAAGCGCTTGCATTCAAATCAGTCACACGCATGCAACCATTCACAAATGAATTAACAAATTATATATTTACGCAACACACACACACACACACACACACACACACACACACACCACACACACACATAATATATATATATATATTTTTATGCACTCTTACACACACAACACACACACACACACACACACACACACACACACACACACACACACACACACACACACGATAACGCAAAGTGATGAGATGGAGGAGACTGAAGGTTAATAGGGTCATATGTGAGGTGTGATGATGGAGACAGATCCTAGGTAGGAAAAAAGTGTGTCTTTAGATTGGATTTGAAAGTGTCAAACAAAGGGATTTGGCGAAGGTGAACAACACACTCAGAGTTCAGAGTTCAAATCAAATCATCAAATCACATTGAGTAAACAATAAATTTGCTTTTTTTTATCAAGCCATCTATCTGCAAAAAACCCCAACTAAAACAAAATATACCCCCGCAAAAAAACCCAAACAAACCCACGTAAACAAAAAACCCCTACAAATAAACAAACAGAAATGAAGCAGCAAACAAACAAGCAAAGTACAACCAAGAAAATCCCAACCAAAAATATTTAGCTACAGACATTGTTACAACTCATAACAACAAAATAAACTTAAAGGAGCTAAAGTAAATACAATGGTAATAATAATACAAGTAACATTAGTGATAATGATAATAATGATAGGCCTAATGCACTGTAAGACTCTTTCATGTAGGCCACACACACACACACACAACACACACACACACACACACACACACACACACACACACACACACACACACAACACACACACAAGCATATATCCGCGCGCGCACATGCACTTGAGTAGGGTTTTTTTAAGTCATAGAATTTTTTTTTATATAAAAGTCAAACAATTATATCAGGTTCAATATCATCTATTCTTTTACATTCATACTTTATATAAAGAAGAAAAAAAACATAATAAAACAGAAACAAAACATCCTAAAAATTGATATACAATCTATCAACAAAATAAGTCGTATACATCGTAGTATTTTAATAAAAGTGGAGACGAAAAAGTATAATTAGATACACACACACACACACACACACACACACACACACACACACACACACACACACACACACACACACATACACGGATAGCCTAGGGGGACGGATAGCCTAGTGGTCAGAACATTGCGCTCGCAATTTGATGACCCAGGTTCGAGTCCCGTCTAGGAGATTTTTCTCCTGATGTGCTGACTCCACTCTCCCCAAAAGTCCTTCGGATGAGACTTTAAACCGAGGCACCGTGTGCGAACGCATGCAGAACATCTTGGCACACGTTAAATCCTGTTCCGCTTTTCGTAAGAGTAGGCCATCGTGTGCCGTGGGAACAGATGACTTACAAAACTGCATACACACGGGGACTGGATGTAAAAAAGCACAAGAGTGCTTACTTTCCATTATCCTCGATATAAGAGAATAAATCATCAAAATCAAATCACACACAGGTTCACGCGCATGTCATCGATAAACTTCATTCTAAAGGAAGTATATGCCTGCTTTTAAGTAAAATCCTGTAACCGAACACAAGAGGAATCCATCCGCTGTAGGGCATATAATTATATTGGGACATATATGTTCTAATACCTTAATCAGTCTTATGATTATGGTAATAAAAATCACGTCCATAACCATTTCGTAATCATGATGGACATAGCTATTCAGCTTACTTGAAAGATCATTAATTAAAAAGTTCACACAAAGTCGATTAAATTCGGCATGTGATTATTAAATAGTGCAAAATATGAATAACATTTCTCAGTATGATGGTAAACATGTTTAGACAACAGGTGACTCTCTCACTCTCTGAATGTGTGTGTATGTTGTGGTTGTGTGTTGAGTATTTGTGTTATGATGGTAGTAGAGAGAAGATGACTTTGAATCGAGTAGGAGATGAGAGAGATGATATGAGAGAGAAAAAGAAGATTTTTTGTTAGGTTTTTCAACCAATTCACAAAAATGGGTAGGTGGGTGAGGGGGACCGTGAAATCGAAAGATATAACAACGATATTTCAACACTGTACAATATCAACACTTTTTCGCGTTTGGTAACCGAAACGCGGTATTGTTTATAAAATTTTGTGGTTGCCACTGGTAATAACCGATGTCGTAGCAGGGACCAAGCAACTGTCACAGAGCGGCATTAGCGGTGTGGTTGTGCTGCTGGCTGGTCACTGACGTGTCCGAAAGATTCTTCAGCTGCTTTCCTTATGACTGGAAGCCCCTGTCCATTGTGTTTGCAAGTTTTTGTAAAAGTTCTATCAGAACCCTGCGATCCTCGCCACACAGTGGGTGCTGTTTCCTGCTTCGTCGATGGCAGTTGTACTTTCTGTATTCATTTCGAGTGGTTCCGCTCTCTTCTGTTCTCTGTCACATCTTCTGTAGAGCTGTGCTGTGTCAGTGTCACAGGCGGTATTGTTGGTGCTTCACTGCTCACCGTCATGACATCTTCATCGTCAATATCCTTGTCAGTGTCAAAACTCCAGTCTTCAAGCGCCAATGCGCTCGGTTGCACGTCACCGACACTGGATCAACACTATGCAAGCTTGTTGGCTTGGAATTGAACGCACAGCGAGGAGGGCCAGTGGGCGTGTCATCTTTGAATGTGCCCAAGGCAATTTCAGTTTGGGCGTTGTAAAATAAACTTGGGGGCGTGGGGAGAAACAAATCCGAAGGGGAGACAGAACGTTCACGTTGTTTCTTCATTACACTGACCTTGTGTGTCTCCACCCTCCTTTTGTCCCTAGCAATTTGCACCGCCCCTTTCTTACAGTAAACAACACTGTCACTCTGGCTGTGTGTAGCAGGATGTTGGTGGGTTGGTGACAGGCGCAGCACAATAACAGTTTGATTCTCTATGCCGTCGATTTTGTACGATATGAGAGACATTTCCTGCAGAAAGGTGTTCAGAACTGTTTCTACAGAAGATGGTAATCCTGTTACTGGCATACTGTAGGTCTTTCTGGTATAAAATAGGAAATTTCTTTTCTCACTTTAGATACCAGCAAGAAAGAAAAAAGAAAGAAAAGAGAGAGAGAGAGAGAGAGAGAGAGAGAGAGAGAGAGAGAGAGAGAGAGAGAGAGAGATCACTAACTAGTGAAACACAAATCAAATTCTAATATAGTTATAAAAATGAACATCAACACATGCTAATTAAATATACATAGTTTATATAATGTCATGATCAATCTTTGTGAAAAGCCTATATCTTCATAAAATGAATAACTACACATTTTAATAAGATACACATACTTGCTAGACTTAAAACATTGAAATATTAAATAACATTTACTAAAGCTCAATAACAGTCAACTTGCAGAATAAAATTAAAAAAAACATAAAATATGAATACAGCCTTCATCAAGAAGAGAGAGAGAGAGAGAGAGAGAGAGAGAGAGAGAGAGAGAGAGAGAGAGAGAGAGAGAGAAGAACACTGAACACTGAAAAGTTTTATTGTACATCGGCCTTAGGCCACTATACAAAACATGTTTGAAGCAGGGGGAAGGTAAACATCATCGCGAAAAACATTTCCATCTATTCTACAATTCCAATTTTGCAAGTACATAAAGTCACCCTCAATGCCCTCTAGTTATCATCAACCCCATCATCATTATCATGTACATAATCACTGCCATCAGCATCTTCATTATCTATGTCTGCAGCTGCAGCAAGTTTATCAACATCACCATCATAACTTTCATCCTCTACGTCATCATCATCAAAATCATTCTCTTCATCATCTGCACTATCATCATCATCTTCAACCTATATAATTATCATCGTCACGATCATCATCTTCAGTGTCTACATAATAGTCACGATCATCATCCTCGTCTTCTTCATCACTGTTTCCATCGTCATCTTTAACTTCTTCATCATAGTCACCGTTACCACTATCACTTTCAACACCTACACCATCGTTACCATCATCACCTATAGTAACCACATCATCATAACCCTTGCTTAAGAACAAAACACATTGAAAAATAAAAGCCAAAAACAATAGCCATAACAAAGAGAAAAAAGTATGCTAAAAATTCAAGAACAACATAATTTAAGATGATATATAAATATAAAACCAACTTATTCTATCATATTCCATTTAGGTTAGGCCATAAGCAAATATCAATAAACGTCACCAACAATCATATGGAATAATGAAAAAAGAATTTATAAGCAAACTTGAGTAAGAACACGCATCATATGAATTACATTTAGTATGGAAACCATATTTATAGGGATTCACACTGAAGTCAGATGCGCTGGGCCCAGTCCTTGGGGCGTTCAGCAGCAGTTTCCTCACAAGGTGTAAGTAAACATAAACTGTTGATAAAGATATGATTACATTGTAACAGTAGGTTTGATACCAATTAAAAAAGAAAATAGACGGGTAGACTGAGAGATGAAAAGACAGAGGAAGACAGAAACATAAATCAATATTGAATATAAAAATCATAGTAATACATAATGGAAGACTGGAAAAAAGTCAATCTAGCAAGGTAAAAATATACACATAACTGCTGATGAGGATATATGCATATATTGTAAAATATATTTTGATACAATGCATAACATTATTTTAAAAGATACAAAAGGGATATTAACAAATAGAAAGAGAGAGAGAGAGAGAGAAAGAGGGAGAAAAGATGAGACGAGAGAGAGAAGAGAGAGAGAGAGAGAGAGAGAGGGACACAGAGAACTGCTCCCAGAGGAATCGTAATTTTCTGTACGAAAGATATAGATGAAAGAAGACAATGACACAAGAATTGCTCCGCGTTGAACGTTATTTTCCTGTACGAAATGTATACTTTCAGCTGAAATGTCTACATTGAACTACAATGCATTGGAACGATCTGACTTCTTATCTCTGTGAGTGCCAGTTGTCCAATCGAGTTTTTGAATATCTGAGTACTCTCTATAACATCGCTGTTCATGAACTTTTCTGTATGCAATATCTTTTTTATTACCGTCGTTTTGGGTTGTTCTTTATGTATGTGTTGATATAAACACAGTGATCTTAGCAGTTAAAAAATAAATATGGTACTGGAAGAGTCCGCTCGGTGAACGTCATGTACGGTCTGTTAAACACACACACACAGACACACACACAGACACACACACAGACACACACACACAACACAGACACAACACACACACACACACACCACACCACACACACACACACACACACACACCACACACACACACACGGGGGGGGACGGATAGCCTAGAGGTCAGAACATTGCGCTGGCAATTTGACGACCCAGGTTCGATTCCGGTCGAGGAGATTTTTCACACACACCACACACACACACACACACACACACCACACACACACACACACACACACACACACACACACACACACACACACGGGGGGACGGATAGCCTAGAGGTCAGAACATTGCGCTGGCAATTTGACGACCCGGGTTCGATTCCGGTCGAGGAGATTTTTCTCCCGGAGTTAACATCAGTGCTGACTCCACTCTCCCCAAAAGTCCTTCAGATGAGACTTTAAACCGAGGCCCCGTATGCGAACGCACGCAGAACATCTTGCGCACACGTTAAATGCTGTTCCGCTTTTCGTAAGAGTAGGCTATCGTGTGCCGGTGGGAACAGATGACATTTACAAAACTGCATACACACGGGGACTGGATGTAAAAAAGCACAAGAGTGCTTATTCCATTATCCTCAATATAAAAGAATAAATCAAATCAAACACACACACACACACACACACACACACACACACACACACACACACACACACACACACACACACACATAGACATCTATGTATATATTGCGCTCGCAATTTGACGACCCGGGTTCGATTCCCGGTCGAGGGGATTTTTCCTCTGGAGTTAACGTCAGTATTGACTCCACTCTCCCACAGAAGTCTTTCGGATGAGACTATAGACCGAGGCCCCGTGTGCGATCGCACGCAGAACATCTTGCGTACACGTTAAATCCTGTTCCGCTTTTAGTAAGAGTAGGCCATCGTGTGCCGGTGGGAACAGATATTTACAAAACTGCATACACACGGGGACTGGGTGTAAAAAGGCATATGATTGCTTATTCATCATCCTCGATGTAAAAGAATAAATAAAATAATCATAAATAAATAAATAATAATAAACACACCAGCCTCTCTTACAGTCTAAGGGAAACCACCGCTGATGATTGATATAGTCTGGCAAGATTGAGTGTCCTTGAATTCGCGATGATCGTCTTCAAATCAAATCAAATTCTTTTATTTCGAGGATAATGAATAAGCACTCATGTACTTTTCTTTTACACCCAGTCCCCGCCTTATGAGGGCGCCCATATCATCTTTTTTCAACAAGCAATGTAAGTGGCATTCACACAAGTTTTGTGAGACAGAAAAAAGTGCAACATTTAAATTGCACCTAGAGCTTTGCTTTAGCTGATAAAATGATTCATGTGACCATAATGATATAATGCAAGTGAACGGGAGATAAAAGTCTCTCTTTCACACACACACACACACACACACACACACACACACACACACACACACACACACACACACACACACACACAACACACCCACTCACACACCACACACACACACTCTCTCTCTCTCTCACACACACACACACACACACACACACACACACACCACACACACACCACCACACACACACACACACACACACCACACACACACACACACACACACAAATGATATTGAGCTGTCTGTGTTGATCTGAAGTTTAGCAGTCGTGTTGATCTGATTGAGCTGTCTGTGTTGATCTGATATTGAGCTGTCTGTGTTGATCTGATATCGAGCTGTCTGTGTTGATCTGATATTGAGCTGTCTGTGTTGATCTGAAGTTTAGCAGTCGTGTTGATCTGATATTCAGCTGTCTGTGTTGATCTGATATTCAGCTGTCTGTTTGATCTGATATTCGGCTGTCTTTGATCTGAAAGTTAGCTGTGTGTGCTGGCCTGAAATTTAGCTGTCTGTGCTGACCTAATATTCAGACGTCTGTCGTAGCTAGTGTTTCCACACAGATTTGATAAGAACTGCTAGCTGCCTGGGTTCTTTAACGTGCGTTAAATGTGTCTTGACAGAGGTTTCCTGTATTTCGTGTCATCTGCGAGACTGGAACCCAGCCCACAGCTATACCTGGATGGGGCAACGTTCGCCTTCAGACGAGATTTGATCATGGACCCTGCGCATTCATGGTCAGTGTTTACTCCCGAACCACTGTCCGTCCGTCCGTCCATCTGTCCGTTCGTCTCTCCGTCTGTCTGTTCGTCCGTCCGCCGTCTGTTTGTCTGTTTTTCTCTACTTCTGTCTGTGTGTCTGTCTTCTCTCCCTTCCCTTCTTCTTTTTCTCTCGCTGTGTGTGTGTGTGCGTGGTTGTGTGCGTGCGTGCGTTCGTGCGTGCGTTCATGCGTTCGTGGCGTGTGTGTGTGTGTGTGTGTGTGTGTGTGTGTGTGTGTGTGTGTGTGAGAGAGAGAGAGAGAGAGAGAGAGAGAGAGAGAGAGAGAGAGAGAGAGAGAGAGAGTAGGGTGTGTGTGTGTGTGTGTGTGTGTTTCTTTTATTATGAGGATAGTGGGATAAGCATTCATATGCTTTTTACATCTAGTCCCCGTATGTATACAGTTTTGTAAATTTTGTCATCCGTTCCCACCAGCACACAATGGCTACTCTTCCAAATTAGCGGAACGGGTTTTAACGTGTGCACAAGATATGTGTGTGTTCCACACGGGACAGTGGTTTATAGTCTCGTCGAAGGAATTTTGGGGGAGTGGAGTCAGCACTGATGTTAACTTCAGAGGAAAAATCCTCTTGAACGAGATTCAATCCCGGGTCAGCAGATCACGAGTGCATCACTCTAACTACCAGGCTACCCCATGTGTGTGTGTGTGTGTGTGTGTGTGTGTGTGTGTGTGTGTGTGTGTGTGTGTGTGTGTGTTAGAGAGAGAGAAACTCGAAACTCGAAATTTTAATGAGGGTAATTGGATAAGGCAGTGGCTTCTTTACAGTAGGCCCTTATGGGGAAAAATGAAACAAATATATAATGAATCATTGAATTAATAGACAAACAAATGTAAGATAGCAAGAAATCAATCAAGTCATATTGTCATCCAATTACTGATATTCAGGAAATCATTGAAAAATGACGTAAGTTAACGAGTCAAATGACTAAGCAAAACCAATCAAACACGAAAAACTCCCCTCCCATAAACAATTCATCCCCAAAAGTCAAGACGTAACACCCTTCCACCCACACCCACACCAGCACTCACAAGCATGAACACACACCCAAAACACACACACACACGCAAACACACACACACACACACACACACACACACACACCACGCGCACCACACGCACGCACGCACGCACCACGCACGCACGCACGCGCACGCACCACGATACGCACCCCACCACGCACGACGCCACCAGTTCAAAGGAGCTCACTAATGTAAAAAAAAAAAAAAAAAAAAAAAAGACCAGTTCAAAGGAAGCTCATTAATGTTGAAAAAAAGGCAATTGCACAGAAACAAAAGCCCGACTTGACACATGCACGCACGCACGCACCTGATTCAAAATCAGCCCTACATTCACTTAGATCTGCTTCAGTAAAACCGCATTGTAATATTGTGACAGAAATTCATCATTTAATACATTGTCTTATTTTAAGAGGAACAGATGTGAGTTTCTGTTGGGTTCCGTCTCATCTTGGCTTTTATTGCAATGAATGGGCAGATCGCCTGCTAAAAGGGGTGCAAAACAAGAGAAAGGATCAACAATTTTAATATATCCACTCTCAATTTCTGAGACTTACAATCTATTGGAAAAAGAATCCAAGAATGAAATGAAATTATTAGTTAAAGATTTTGGTAGCATTTCTAAACATCATATTGTAAAGGCTTATAACTTAAAAAATATAGTTTCGAATTTTCCACTTTATAGTATGGCGAAGCTCAGACAAGTAATCTCGCTACTTTATAGACTAAAGCTAAATGCATATAAAACAAAATTTGTGACAGGCGTTACGTGCTGTTGTGGTGAAAACATTTCAATTTTTCATTTGATTTTTGAATGTAAAAGTTTTAAAAACCTTTTTGCCCAATATTCCCGATTGTTCATTAGAAAATATTT
>JASPKP010000941.1:0-5000 GCA_030674155.1 Stramonita haemastoma
CCAGCCACCTCAACAAGCCACATCTGCATCAGATGCGACAGAGACTGCCACTCCCGCATTGGACTGACCAGCCACATCTGCATCAGATGCAACAGAGACTGCCACTCCCGCATTGGACTGACCAGCCACATCTGCATCACATGCGACAGAGACTGCCACTCCCGCATTGGACTGACCAGCCACATCTGCATCAGATGCAACAGAGACTGCCACTCCCGCATTGGACTGACCAGCCACAGATGGCGCTGTCACTGAACAGATGACCTTCTGGCGGGAATTTTAGTTGACACTGACTGACGGAGGCCTACTACTACTACTGGCACCAGACCAAAGTACTAAGCATCCCAGGGGTCTGGAAGCAGTTCCAGACTGCAGGTAAGGATCAACAAGGAGGAGAAGGACAGTGCCCCCAGCCCCAGGTTTTGGCTGCCAACACCCAGACATCCCTTCAAGAGATGGTTCCCCTAGAGTCAACATCAGTGCCGACTCCACTCCCCAAAAAGTCCTTTAAATGAGACTTTAAAACCAAAGCCCCCCCCCCCCCCCCAAATATCCCCCCCCAATTCCCCCTCCCCCCTCCGCAAACGCAGAACATCTTGCATGCAGGTTAAACAAACCGTTTCGAAAGCGAAAGCCATTGTATTCCGGTGGGACAAAATGACATTTGAAAAAAAGCATGCACACAGGTGTCATGTTTAGACATCATCCCCGAAGTGGAATGTGGCTACCTTAATGGTGAGCAAAAGATCGCATTCACAAAATTTCACCATTGGAGAACTTAAGAGCTCGACTCCAGGAAAGCAACAAGAAATCACCTGCTGATATGTCTTATTTTTTTAATGAATCTTATTAAATAGTAAGTTGTAGAACTGTTTCTATTATTATGTCCTGTGGGACTGGTAAATGTTTTTTTAGCCAAGAAATTGAATGAAAAAGTGTTTTTAAGAGTATCTGCCTCTTGATAATCACTATTAATGCTCTGATTTTTTTTTACATGAAACAAACTGTTCACCATTATTGGAAAATAGGTCCATGTGTTCCGTAACCTATGTAGCCCTTGGGCGGCAAAAGTGTCAGACCTCGATTTTTCTTTTTTAAAGGCAAATAAGCAATGATATAGCCATTCCTTTTCGCTGGAGAAGACATATGTACTAAAAAGTCCTAAGAAGGATCGCGGGATGGTTAAGACGTTTGTTTGCTAACAAGTAAACCATGAAGTTCTTGGTTCGAATCCCAGCTTAGCTCTTTGTTCCCATTTCGACGACAGAAAAATCTGAATGTCAGTCTTTCAGATGAGACTAAAAACTGAGACCCCGTGTGCAAGCGCACGCAGAACATCTTGCACGCACGTTAAAAACCCGTTCTGCTGTTTTTAAAAGTAGGCCATAGTGCGCCGGTAGTAGTGGATAAACCCCTCTCCCAACATGCACACAGGTGGCGGGAGCCCGCGCGCACGTGTGTGTGTGTGTGTGTGTGTGTGTGTGTGTGTGTGTGTGTGTGTGTGTGTGTGTGTGTGTGTGTGTGTGTGTGTGTGTGTTGTCTGTCTGTCTGTCTGTCTGTCTGTCTGTCTGTCTGTCTGTCTGTCTGTCTGTCTGTATCTGTCTGTCTGTCTGTCTGTTTGCCTGCCTATGTATAAAATGGGTAGTTGTGTGGAGGAGACATTAGGTTGGAAGGACAGGAAAGGAAAGGAAAGGAAGGGGTTTTTTTACGAGGGTATGGATACATATTTAAAGCAGTGGGAATAGAAAAGTCTGGCTGATAGAATTTTTCTTACATGGTTTATTTTGGGTTCCGATATTTTTTTTAAAGGGATGCAACTTGTAAAAACAATTTCTCGGGTTTGAAATCAGTTTGACCATCCCTTACACAAAATCTCAACATTGGTTAACCTCGGAACTCTAGCCAAGGAATAAACCAAAAGTGGACAGTCAAGTCATCTGTTGCTGGAACTAGAGATTCTTATTTAAAGCTCCATAATAATACTGTGAGCTACGAACCATTGTCTAAAGCTACTTACTATTATCTACGTTCCTATTGTGTCCATTTTTTCTAACATTCAGACCGACCATCTGACAGACAACCTTTACCCGTTATCAATTCTTTAACACTAACCTTTACACTAACCTCAACTCTAACCATGAGCCCCCGTTTGGACACAAAAGGCAGGTAGATGTATGGTATATGCTGACGACACTTTTCTTTGTTCGCTCGTATTGGCTAGAATGTAAAGTGCCTGGTCTTTTTCCACGCTACTCCTCTGCAGGAGGTATCTGCCATGCTGGCCTCATCCCACATTCCCACAACAGGGCAGTTCATTAAGAAGTTTTCAAACGAGAAACGATATGCTAGAAGAAAGGGAAAAAAACCGCGAGACTAGACTGGGTCGGTAGGAAAATAAGCAAGAGGATAGTACCGAAGGAAAAGTCAGTAAGAAAGCGAAGGATAGAAAAGAGGAAATTTCTTGCAGAGCATTTCCAGACAGTGGGAAGCCCTTTACACTGAAAGAGCCTCCCGGCATTTGGGGGGCGGAGAGCATGTTGACACAATGCATGTACATTTTGTTCAGGGTCAGGGAGGAGGGATGCTAGAATGTTAGCGAAAAGACTAGGATGAAGGGAGGGGGAGGGGCAGGGAAAAGGTTAGAGTGACTTTTTTTTTACATAGCGATGGGAAAAAAACTGCATTTTAGAAAAAAGTTTACTGAAAAACAAAAGTAACGGGTACCGGTTGTAGAATGCCCAACTCTTTGGCAGGGGGTGCATTTTAATATTTTTTTTTAAGATTTAAAACAGAAATTGGGGAGGGAGGCACTCATGTTAAAAGGAATTATTGGATACTGGTTGGCGCAAAACACAGTGATAATACACTGCAGAAAATAGGCGTTAGTAAAGAGTAGAAGGTATGTTCGTGTGTTTTCGTGTGTGTTTTAGTGCGTGTGTGTTTTCGTGTGTGTGTGTTTCGCGTGCGTGCGCGTGTGTGTTGGGGTCAAGGTGTTAAAAAGAAAACAAAAATAGCCGTTAGCGAAATATTATGAATATAAGTTATCCGTGCAAGTAGTGGAATTTTATTAAAGAAAATGTGTTAAATTGCTGGATTTACCACTGTAAAAAAACAAAACGATGACTTAAAAAAATCGCTGTAAATTTGGAAAGGTAGAGGTGAAGGAAGTAGTGAGGTGTGGGATTTAAAAGAATTGCAGTGATTTTTTCAAAAAAATATTACGTGTACATCATAAACCAACTTGCATTAGAACGGGCAGGATAGCTCAATGGTAAGAAAACTCATTGTACATGGGTACACGCCCTCTTTAGGGACAGGAAAGTAAAGCAGCGAGGGAAAGGAGATGGGCGCCGCCCTTAATATGCTGACCCCTGGAGAAGCTGAGGTTTCTGATAACTCTCTCCCCAACGACCCACATAGGCTATGGACACCTTTACCTTTTTGTGAATTAGAAAAGGCATTGTGCCGTTTATCCTTTTTATTTTTACTGGATAAGGTGCAAGAACAATGTCAATCTTTTTCTGATATGTATAAGGTAGCCGGCAACTTGTATCAGTATGCCCTGTTACCTCATTTCCTTCTTGCCTTTTGCTTTGCCATAGGTCAGGGACATGTCCACTACCCAGGTCATACATGTAGAAGTCCCAGCTCGTCAGTAGACTCCTCCATCGCAACTCTCCCAGCAGTTTTTTTTTTATTCCTATCTTCAACTCAAATAAACTTGATCTCGACCTCTATTATAGTCCTTATGCTTTTTAGAAATGTTTTTCCCCTCAAAATGAGAAAAGGTGCAACAGGTTGGAGACCTCAGATTGTAAATAAACCAAACCAAAACATAAAAATAACGGAAAGAGAATTAAAAAAAAATAATAATAAAAAAACCCGAAGGAATAGATAATTGAGACAAATGGGGGTTGGAGACCCCACGCAAGTTTTTTTTTTTAATTAGCAAGACAGTAAAAGACTTTATTTTAATCAGTGCTCATTGCTGCGTAATTTCTGGGCTGCTTTCTGGCATTA
Source organism: Stramonita haemastoma (assembly GCA_030674155.1). Classification (NCBI taxonomy): domain Eukaryota; kingdom Metazoa; phylum Mollusca; class Gastropoda; order Neogastropoda; family Muricidae; genus Stramonita; species Stramonita haemastoma. The sequence continues at coordinate 4,021 of JASPKP010000941.1, forward strand.
GTCCAGCTTTTTGTGCTATCTGTTATATATTATGTCTGATTTTCTTAAAGCATGAAGCAATACCTGAGTCTTCAGGAAAATTCCAATACAGGAAATGTAAAATTCTGTATTCTTGCAAAATTACAATGCGGTGGGTTTTTTTTTTTTTTATTGGCTTTTGTTTTTGTTTTTAATCACCCTGTCTTCCTGCTTTTACTTTTCTAGTCTCAACGATACCCGAGGTGTGTAAAACTATAAAATGGTTTAGCATGGGTGATTTGTCTAATCAATGTGTGATGGTAAACTGTTTACAAGCAACTGTACGAAACAGTTGGCTCTATTTCAAGTCAAGTCGAAATTATTTTGAGTGTGTGTGTGTGTGTGTGTGTGTGTGTGTGTGTGTGTGTGTGTGTGTGTGTGTGTGTGTGTGTGTGTGTGTGTGTGTCTGTCTGTCTGTCTGTCTGTCTGTGTGTCTGTGTGTATCTGTGTGTATCTCTGTGTGTGTGTGTGTGTGTGTGTGTGTGTGTGTGTGTGTGTGTGTGTGTGTGTGTGTGTGTGTGTGTGTGTGTGTGTGTGTGCTTTAAACCGATAAAGCAAAGATAAACATGCGTTTTAGCACAGGAATTGTATATTTATTTGTTGTTGGTTTTTTTATTTCGAGGATAATGGAATAAGCACTCGTGTGCTTTTTTTTTTATATCCAATCCCTGTGTTTATGTAGTTTTGTAAATTTTATATGGGATTCTAAGACAGCTTTGCATGGTATCTGTATCTATTTTTAAGTTCAGTTAATGCGTTCCGCTTTGTTTGCTGCCCCTTTCCCCTATATTATATACTTCCAGGGTCAACAGTAGAGTTGCACGAGTTTTACTAGAGAGTATTTTTCTGTTGAAGCTGAGTTTTAGGTGCATTCTTTTAAACTGTATTGAACACGAGGCTGTTTTTCAAATAATTTTACTCCCATAAAAACATAAACTGAAATCCCCATTTGTCATTAGTAT
>JASPKP010000941.1:15000-17500 GCA_030674155.1 Stramonita haemastoma
TTAATTTGAAGGCAAAAAGAAAAAAAAAGTCTTTTGTCTAAAATGTGGGTCGGAAAAAAATCAATGTGGTTTTAATAAGAAATTGGTTTATGCAAATAATGTATGTGTGTGTTTCTGCTTGTGTGAGTGTATGTGTGTATGTGTGTGTGTGGGTGTATGTATGTGTGTGTGTGTGGAGAGGGGGTAAGGGAGAGAGAAGAAAAGAGAGAGAGAGAGAGAGGAGAGAGAGAGAGAGAGAGAGAGAGAGAGAGAGAGAGAGAGAGAGAGAGAGAGAGAGAGAGAGAGAGAGAGAGAGAGTGTGTGTTTGTGTTTGTGTGTGTGTGTCTGCCCGCGCGCGCGTGTGTGTGTGTGTGTACGTGTGTGTTTTATTGCTTGTGTTTGTGTGCGTATGCGCAAAGACAAAAATTAATGGTGTGTTATTAATGCCTTCTTAAAAGTGTATGTGGCTACATGACTCCATGCACAAGAGAATCTACAGGTCAATTTCCTCCCTAAATATCCGCCAGGTGTGAAATATTAAAAACAACATGAAATGATTTCATGATTTTTTCCTCGCCTTGAAGTTTCAATTCTAGAAAACGGAATTCATCTTAGCACACCTCAGTGCTGTCATGCCTATTCTTATATAAAAAGATATACTGTACTAAAACAACAGGTTTCAGAAGAGACTAAACCTGGGCAAACATACCCGAAAATATGTTTACAATAACACAAGTAGTGCAACCATATATTAAAACAGTTATATCACAGTATTGTTTATGGTGAATATAAGGAAAATAATGTTGGGGGCGGAAGGGGGGGGGGGGGGGCTACTGTCTCAGTGTTTGTGGTATTTGCGTGCTACAAGTTTATACACTGCTGACACACCCACACAGAAAAATCAAGGGTCAGTCTGTGTATGTCCACAACTTACAGTATGTGGACGCCCTTCAGTAACTGGCTGTCATCAGGCCATCATCCAGTCTAAAGGACCTGCATTGTTACTGCATCATTTTGGTACTGACCAGCAGCGTCATACTCTAATCTGAGAGGACCAGGGCAATCCACAGCCCAGCATCCTGTTCTGAGGATGGTAACAGTATAGCTATGGACGCAGATTGAGATGTCCTGTGTAGTATACATCCCCACAACAATCGTTTTCTATGAGACACCAGATTCTGGTGTCACTGAAACGAGCTTACTATAGGCATGGAAACCAAAAGAAAAACTAAAAAAAAACAGAAAGAAGTTCAGCTTGAGCCTACATCACTAATTGCTACTTAACCTGAGACAAAATGTCTTTGTTACACATAAATTGATGAAAATAAGTGTTGGGATGCAAACATCTCCTGAATGCATGCATATTATACAAAAGAGTATAAAACACTAGAAAATCTACGCAAATCACTGTTGTAAAAGTCCCAACCTTTCACCCATCTAGCACCACAGGGATTAAAACTTAGTAACCACACGACTTCAAGGCCACAATAATAAAAGGAAGGCAAGAATAATGATACGCTTAACGTCCTGTTCACTCGACAAATGTTGTCCATACCTAATCCTAACAAAAGAAATAATAAAAGACTCTTCCCACAACTAAACCTGATAATATAACTGCACAGAACTGACAGACCCCAAGCAAAACTCCACCCTGTTCCAGACAAGTGTTCAGGGCCAATACAAACAGCAAGAAACTCCCAAAGCCTCCTCCATTTTCATGACACAAAGCTGAAAGAACTGGATGTTTTTGGCTCCAGACAACACTGCATTGCTCTCTTCCTGAGCTCAGATGGAAGAGAAAAACATCTTTCAAGCGCTACAAGGAAAATCACCCTTCATTTCCTGCCTAATGGCTGCCAGGCATCAATAGATGCATTCACCAAGAAAGAGGCCGTCCCCCTTTTCTGTTGAGAATGGAGAATGGAGACCTTCGGTAGATTCAGAATCTGGTCTTTGGCAAAATTCACTAAATGGCAGTACCCAAATCTTGCAATGCTTTGACGGGAGTGAAAAAAATCTGCTGGTTTTCCTCTGAGAAATGTTTTCAGATGGGTGTATGTTTACTTTAAAAAAATCCTAACTGTATAGGCCTTTTTCTATTACAGAAAAAAACCTGTTGCAAACTTCCCCTTCGTGAAGATGTTTTTCCACCCCAAATTAATTCATGCTTTTTAAAAAGTAGATATTCGGAGAAAAATATTCAAAACGCTTGATAATTGGCTCATCAAATATTCCAAGTATAGCTGTAAGAAAAAAAAGATGAAGTAACACACAAAGCAAAGAGCAAGATAAAGAACAGAGGAAGAAGAAACATAGACAATATCAAACGAGAGGGGAATGATAAGGAACAGAAAGGATGTAAAGACAAATGATTAAAGTGCACGAAACTTGCACTGTACACAAGCACAACTAATAACTCATACATAATCAGTTGCCTCGAACTGAATATTTTGAGCTTATATATCCTTTGACAGGGAATCGGTATTGATTTATTGAGTTGCCTGTCCATACATTACCTAGA
>JASPKP010000941.1:20000-25000 GCA_030674155.1 Stramonita haemastoma
GGAGGGGAATTGTGTGTGTGTTTTAGTGTGTGTGTGTGTGTGTGTGTGTGTGTGTGTGTGTGTGTGTGTGTGTGTGTGTGTGTGTGTGTGTGTGTGTGTGTGTGTGTGTGTGTTTGTGTGTGTGCATGAATGTCAAACTTTTATTTCAAGACGGGATGCCTTTTATATATATATATATATATATATATATATTATATATATATATATATATATATATATATATACATACATATATCTGTGAGAGAGAGAGAGAGAGAGAGAGAGAGAGAGGAGAGAGAGAGAGAGAGAGAGAGAGAGAGAGAGAGAGAGAGAGAGAGAGAGAGAGAGAGAGAGAGAGAGAGAGAGAGAGAGAGAGAGAGAGAGAGAGAGAGAGTAAGACACAAAAAGAGAGAGTGTGTTCATGTAGTAGACTTGTATGGTCCAACACATTGCATTACATACACTTAGACATATCCCAAACGCTAGGCAACACCTATCATAGCACTGGACATTATCCATGGGTTTCAAAAGATTATGTCATAGCCTTTGAAACATTTATCTCTGACTCTTTAGTTACGCTTAATAAACTCTCAATGCAAATACAATTGTTTGCTGAAATTGATCAGCGCAGATTGAGATATATTAGTCACGCAAATTCAAATTAAACACACACACACACACACACACACACACACACACACACACACACACACACACACACACACACACACACACACACCACACACACACACACACACACACAGACAAGTCTGATGAGGACATAATTTTCTCCAAGGTAAGGTTAAAGGTAGAATAAGAAGAGGCAGACCACCAACATCCTACATTACCAACATCACTGAGATCAGTGGTTCGGGAGGGCTGCAGGAAATAGTAGAGTTCATCAGAAACAGAGAAAGATGGCGAACCCTGTTGGCATTGCATGGAGCTCCTACCGACGACAGCAGCGATAGAGACTGATGATTTGAGGCGAGTTTGGATGACAGTGCAGGGATCTCAGAAGAAAATAGTGTAGAAAACAAATTGTTGATGGATCCTTGTTCCACGTGTCTTCGTTTTATTCTTTTAAAATCTTTTTTATTTTGCTCTTTTATTTCGAGGATAATAGAATAAGCACTCGGGTGCTGTTTTACATCCAGTCCTCGTGTGTATGCAGTTTGGTAAATTTTGGTATCTGTTCTTACGTGAGTGTGTAGCCTCTTACTTTTGTATCGAAAACTACCATCACCAGTCAACAGTCTTGGAGACAGAAAGTCTGAGGTGGAGACACGAGTGTGAAAAGCTCAGACAGCCCTCCCTCACCATCTGCCTCCCTCTGGGCAGCAGCAGCAGCAGCCAGGTGACAAAGAAAGTATGGCAGACTTTAACTTTCATTTCCTGCTGTTGTGCCCATGGGCATGATTGCAGACATTGTGGAAGAGAGCCATTGGAGCCTTTTTGCACTCTCACAATGAACTGTCAGACTGGGGAAGTGAAGGGAAACTGACCCTGAGCAAATATCGTTGAAAGCTGATGTCTCTCCCTCTATGAATAGAGACGGCGTCAGGTGGTAGCAGACGATTAAAAACTGGTTCCTGAGTCTCGTCAGTGTGAGACACTTTTGTTTTATGGAAGTGATATGATAAAAGAAATTCCAAGTTTGAAGGGCTTTTGTTTTCTTTCTTTAACTCCCACACAGGGAAAAGGAAGACGTTTATTTTGAGAGAAAAGAAGAATCGTTATGAAAACCTGACTCTTTCGTTTGTTTGTGTGTGTGTGTTTTTTTTTGTTTTTTTTTTAAAGCAGAATGCTTTATAGTCTTTCAATGAAGAGGATAATTATGGTAGTCAATGAACTTATCAGTTAACTTGAAAGGGATGTTTCACAGTGTTCTGTGTTGTTGAACAGGAACATTGAAGTTTGTCACTGTTTCTGCTGCTGACATACTGACCGCAAAATTCGAACTGGAGGGTGTGGTTTGGTTTTTACTCTGCTGTTATCTGAAACAGTCATTGAGAAAAGGAAATGTATCGAGGAGTTTTCTTTATTTTTTTTTGTTCCTAGGCTAGAACTCCGAGGATCATCAATGGTGAGATTTTTCGTAAGCGACCGTCTTTCCCTCACCGTTAATGTAGCCGCATTCCGACTTCAGGGATATGTTTCAAATGATTATCAGCACTCATTTCGTTGCTGTTGTTGTGTTTGCATTAAAGTCTAAGCAAAGACTATTGATTTAGGGACAACTCAGTTTATAAAACTGCCTTGCATTTACAAGATGGATACCCGAGTTACCTTAATCAGCGGTAGTTTGACAGCTCTGTTGTCAAGACATTGCACGTTTTCTGTACACTCAGATTTTACTGTGCTTGGCTTTTTAACATACAGTGCAAGAAATTAAGTAGTTACAGTGGCTTAGCTTAGCAGAGTAAAAGTAAATCAGTCCAGAACGGAACAATTATTCAGGTGTGCATATCAAAAAATGTTTCCAATCTAAAACACCTGGAAGTAAGAAAACATAGTTTTGGACATGTTACAAAGTGTTTGATCCACTTCATCATTTTCATTCTTTAGTGCTTAGCAAAACTTGAGCTGTCACCCCAGATAAACACTATAGTGACTGCTCAAGCTCGGTTACTGACAACAGATATTCACCACAGACCATAGGAGAGGACTTCACACAGACAGTACAGTAAGGGGAAAACTCTCAACTACTCTAACAAACAAAAAGCAGGGAGCACTCCATTTCTTCGATCTCAGACTACATTGGTATGGGTGTTTTCCTCACGGCGGAAGTAGTAATAGGACACAGAGGCTATCGGGGAATCTACCTTTCATTTCCTGTTTTAATGCCTGGGAGGCAGCACTAAGCGTACAGGCTGGAAAAGAGCCATCTCCGGTTTTATGAGATGGAAGCACCTTGGCGGAAGAAAGGCCATCAAGAAATATGACTAAAAGGCAGTGCTTGATACGGGGATTCTATGACAGTAGCACAAAAGTCCACGTGAATGAAGCTTCTTCATCTTTGTCAGTTGAAAGGGAAAAACAAAAAAAAACAGCAGCAACAACAACGAAGCTACATCTGAAATGATTTACCTATTTTACTTATCTGTTTTATGTATTTATTCTGTATATCGAGGATAATGGAATTAACACTCGTGTGCTTTTTATACATCCAGTCCCTGTGTGTTTGCGGTTGGTCATTTTTGTCATCTGTTCCCACCGGCACACACGATAGCCTACTCTTTCGAAAAGCGAAAACAGTTTTAACGTGTGCGCAAGATGTTCAGCGTGCGTTCGCATACAGGGCCTCACTTTATAGTCTCATACCTAGAGGAAACACGTGCATGCTTCTTCACAACATATATTGCTGACCTTTAACCCTGCTCCATTATGTACTTAGGGGGACGGATAGCCTAGTGGTCAGAACATTGCGCTGGCAATCTGACCACCCGGGTTTGAGTTCGGTCGAGGAAATTTTTCTCCTGGAGTTAACATCAGTGCTGACTCCACTCTCCCCAAAAGTCCTTCGGATGAGACTTTAAACCGAGGCCCTGTGTGCGAACGCACGCTGAACATCTTGCGCACACGTTAAATCCTGTTCCGCTTTTCGTAAGAGTAGGCCATCGTGTGCCGGTGGGAGCAGATGACAATATTTACAAAACTGCATACACACGTAGACCGGATGAAAAAAGCACATGATTGCTTATTCTGTTATCCTCGATATAAAAGAATAAATAAATAAATAAAATAAATAAATAAATAAAAAATAAATAAAAATAAACTTTTAAAGTGTCATAAATTTAGGACAGAACAGAAAGAGACTGGAGGCCCCAAAACAAAAGCGATGTAATTATGCCTAACGACTTTTCCTGTATTTGGGCTGGCTGCTCACAGTCATTCACAAAAATAAGTAATTTCCTCACTCTTTCTCCAAAAAAACACTTTTTTGAAACACGATTCGAATATTCAAAGTTTCCCGAGCTCAGTTATGAAAAGAAAACCAACTGGAAGCGAGACGAAAAAGGGAGGTAATGGAAAGTGGAGGGAGGGAAATATGAAGGGAACAATAACGCAAGAGAAGGACGTATTTTTGTGTTCCCTGTAACATAGGTAGCAATGCTTACTGAAACGTTGTGTATCAAAATTAATGTGTTCCTGCATGTGATCCTCGAATGTGATCCCGCACATAACAACATGCTGTGCACCCGTCATTGCTGAGCACAAGCCTAAAACTGTACTCAGTCTTCAAAAAATCAAAATGATTAGACAAGACAACGAACACAACCAATAGAAGATGGACTTTTAAAAAAAAATATTTATGGGCTCTCTTATCTATCTGTTACTATAAAACCTGGCGGAGGTGGGGGTGGGGGGAATGAAACACAACATAAAACTCAAGGGATGTTGCTAACTCAATGTGGACTTTTTGCTCCACATTTTCTGTGTCTTTTGTATGCAAGCAAAGAAGACATACTTTTTGTTTGTTGATGAATGTTGTAAGAGATAAAAGCTGTAGTTTTCATACATGCTTTTTGTTAGTGTGATTATACGTTGAAGGCGAGAGCTGGCGTGCGTCTGGGATTTGTGTGTATGTGGGAAGCGCTGGCATCAACATTACAGTAATCTTGAGTAAACTGGAACACTACACGTGATCTATATGGTTCATTTTTTTAAAAGTATTTATTTCCATCCGTTTTCTTCTGTTTGTGTGTGTGTGTGTGTGTGTGTGTGTGGGGGGGGGGGGGTGCTTGTGCGTGTGAGTGTGTGTGTGTTTGTGTGTGTGTATGTGTATGTGTCTGTATGTGTGTGATCTTTAAATTATCGGAAGTTTGGAGATCAGACGTTTTGAACAAGATAATGAACCTATTAGATCAATTTGATTTCTCCTGAAACAAAGACCAACACTTTAAACCATTATTGTTGATGCAACAACCAGCCACCACTTTTTTCAGAGGAGGAAGTACAGGAGAAACACAGTAAACAAAATCACAACACATTCCGGTCTTTCTAGCATACATTTTTTA
>JASPKP010000941.1:27500-34302 GCA_030674155.1 Stramonita haemastoma
CCCCACCCCCCTGGGGGGGGGGGGGGGTAAGAAAATTCAGAAAAAAAGCTGCGACTGGGGCAGAAGTAAGAGAGCATGTTTTGTTAGCGGGTGGGGGTCCAATGGCAGTGTTGGCACGTCAACTCACATTATTTCTTCAGCAGGACCCAAAAGGAGGCTTAGTTAGTGAGGGACCCTTTTTTCTTTTCCCTCCTTACCTTTTAGTTTTGTTCGTCTTCTGTAGTTTCGGTTTTTTTTTGTTTGATGTCTTTTTGGTTTTGGTTTTTCTTCTTTTTGTTGTTTGTTTTTAGGGCTTGCTGTGCCTCAGAGGAGGGGGGGGTGAGGGGAGAGGGGAAAAGAGAGAGAGAGAGAGAGAGAGAGAGAGGAGAAGAGACAGAGGAGAAGGGAGAGAGGGAAAAGAGAGGACGAGAGAGAGAGAAAAGGAGAGCAGAGGGGAGGGAGGATGGAGAGAGAGAGAGAGAGAGGAGAATTATAAAAGAAAAGAAAAAGAAGGCGACGACCGAAGAAGAAAAGATAGGGGAGGGGAGGGAGGGAGCTGGCAGACAGACACAGACAGAAAGCAAACAGACTAACATATAGGCAGGCAGAAAAAACATAAATACAGACAGAAAAGATAGACAAACAAACAGAAACAGAACAGAGAAAGATAAAAAACGGGACATAAGCTAGTATAGTAGCCAAAAACAGACCAGAGCAACTGATAATGTGATGTGTGAAAAAGACAAAATGGTCCTTTTTAAATTCAGCATATCATTTTTGGGTTTTGTATTGCGTTGTACTAAATTACAGTCTTGGCAGATGTCTTGTGTGCAAAAAATACAGAACATATTCCAAGGGTAAAGGTGTCATGAGTCGGAAGCATGGATGGAATGCTGTGATAATGAAATACGTTTTCCATTAAACTGAGTAACATTCGTGCTTTCCTTGTTTTGTATTATAGTGTTGACAAGCGTTATACTCAAGTTTTATTTCTGGCAGGTGTCTTTCAATGAAGTGAAGATTTTTTGCCCCAAAGATCAAAAGCTGTACAAGTCAAAGGCACTGGTGAGTATGCTGTGATAACAGAATCAGAGTTCCAATACATTCAAACAATGCCATCATTACCCTGTATTGTGTTTATAACTCGAGCTGCAACAAATGCTGCTATGGAAGTGCATCTCTGCTTTGAGACTACGTCAAAAAGCTGTACTCTTCCGCTTTCTATTATAATATATCCCAGCATCGACCGGCCCCAGAGATACAAACACCTGCAGTGTTGGTCAGGTAACTTGAGCAACACTCTCAAAATCGCATCTGTTAAAGCGGATAAAGCTCCACTGTGTGGTCCCAGTCTTTTCAATGAGCCACAACAATTCAATCTGGGTAGGAGCCGGCCGGAATCGGAAAAAAATATTCCCTGTAATTCTTAAGGGTTTTTTGAACCACGACCTTCTAGTCCATAACCCAAGGAAACTAACCACTCCGCCAAGGAGGTTGATCTTCTCATAAAAACTTGATTACCCCTGATCCTTTAATTATGTAAGTCATCAATCGTCATACATGTTAGGGGGAGGGTTTCTGTAAAAGCCCTCGAGCATTTATTTCCCCCTCTCTCCCAGCCCTTCCAAAATAAAGGAAATATACAACTCCAGTTAGATATAGAAACACAAAAGTGTGCAACTGAATGAAATCTGAACAAATTACTATTCAATACAAAAGTATGACCAATTCTTGTGTTGTTTTTTTCAGTATGACCAGGCATATATATGAGTAAGCAAGGTCTCTCAAGAGAAACTTAGAGTATGAACATATACAATTTTAGGCTTATCTCTATCACAGCTAAATCAAATACACGTTCTACGTGGTGATAAGCATTTCTGAAAGGCAGCTGAGCTGATCATATTTAATAATCATTGCGGGACACACTGAAAAGTTGAAGAGGAAGGAAGGGAGGATGAGCAGAAAGTTACATGATGATTTTCATATAACTCGATCCCCCTTAAATAAAAATTCAGGAAGACCAAGACGATAGCAACTCTAAAGAAAGACTGTGTGTGTCATCATTGTAAATGTCTGGGCATTTTGATTAAATCTAAAATATGATATGTATGTATGAAATTACCGACTTTTCATCTTTCACAAAATGCTTTATATTTCCATTTAGTTATGGACCTAACGGTTACTATTCTTTTTTATCTTCAGCACAATCTGCCCCCCCCCCCCCACCCCCGACTGTCTGTCTGTCTGTCTGCCTGTCTCTCTCTGTCTCTGTCTCTGTCTCTCTCTTTCTCTGCCAGTCTAGTCTGTCTCTATATCTCTCTCCCACCTCTCTCTCTCTCTAGTCTCTGTCTCTGTCTCTGTCTCTCTCTCTCTCTCTCTCTCTCTCATCCCCCCTCCCCCCCTCTCTTTCTCCCTCTCTCTCTCGCATCCTTCGGATGAGACTTTAAACCGAGGCCCCGTGTGCGAACGCACGCATAACATTCTTGCGCACACGTTTAAATCCTGTTCCACTTTTCGTAAGAGTAGGCCATCGTGTGCCGGTGGGAACAGATGACATTTACAAAACTGCATACACACGGGGACTGGAAGTAAAAAAGCACAAGAGTGCTTATTCCATTATCCTCAATATAAAAGAATCAATCAATCAATCTCTCTCTATCTCTCTGCCCTCTCTCTCTCCCTTTGGCAGCCAGTCCCAGATCCTTGGCCTTCATTGACATTCTATGAGGTTTTATGAGCTTGATTAATCTGCTGTGATTTGACATTCTGGGTTTCGTGATTAAAAAAGGGGAAAAGTTTTAGCGTTTAGGGTTCAGATTGCTATTGTATTGACTGAATGGGGGTCAGCGGGAGTTGGGTGATGTGAGAACATGAAGAGAGCAGTAACACTACACTGGGGGGTTTCTATGGCTTCCAATCAGTGTTATGCCTTTTAGAAGCGCGTCCTTAATTTGGCCGGGAAATTGGCGTGATTCACTGACGAACTGTTATATTTTTAAATTTTTCTTTATCTGGTTTTCTTTTTTAACTTTTTCTTGCTTTTTTTCTCCTTTTTGTTTGATAAATTCCTATTTTGCTTCTTTTTTTTTTATTGTCATTCAGTTTTCTTTCTTTACTAGATGGTTCACTTTCCCTTCTGCAAAAATGTAAGAAAATAAAATTTGGTACTTTTAAAATAAGTTTAATCCATGATAACTTTTGTTACATTTTTCTGTATTTCAAAACAAAAATTACCATTATTATTATCAGCCACCATGACAATAAAAACATGATAGAAAAAACAAATCTTGCCTTCTCATGCTAACATTGACCATAGCTACTTTTTTCAGGACGCTGATTTCAGGATGTCCTTTTATGAACAGAACTTTACAACCACTTGCACATTGCTAGTTCCTGGTTCCAGACACCATCAGTACAAGGATGCTCCAGGGAACAGGGAGAGGTCTGGAGAGGGAAGGCTGACAATGATGAGCTGGGGCAAACACAGCACAGTCACTCACCCTCTAATTGACCCACGCCTCCAGCCCTGACTGGCCAAACTCCCCATCTTCCCACAAGGGCCTGCAGTCGATGTCAATGCTGTGTCTCCTCCAACAACGCTGTACTGTCTGAGCAAAGGGGGAGTAAAAAAAAAAAAAGGTGGGTGGAAAGCACACTCTGGAAAGCACACTGAATGAGGAGGTGGCGATCTGTGCAGAAGTGGAAAGAAGGACGCAAAGATTGCAAACACTTCAGTTTTCTTTCTCTGTTACCTTGTGCAGATTGAGCCCGGTACAGAGGGCTCTTCTGGCACAGCTATAAAGAGAACAGCAAAGAATGGACGATCTTTTGAAATGAAATGGAGACGAGTGTTTCTAGGAATGTGACTGGAGATGTACAGCAGATAAGAAACTTTACCATGTTACGTCTGGACTGAGCAAAGACCCTGACTTCAGAGTTTTCAAGAGAAATGTGTGCATGATTCAAACCAAGTGTTATGTCCTCGAAGAACTATGACTAAACCATCAAAGAGTTGATGACAGTGAATATTTTCAAGACAGGATTTAGGCGAATAAAGTAGGGAAATAAAAAAAGAAGAAGCCAAAGAAGGAGATGTAGAAAAGGAATAAAAGGAGAGAGAAATAAACGGAAATATTTCGCGATGTCCCCCTGGCCTTTCTATAACCTCTATACATCTATTGTATTGTAAGCTAACTGATTTCAGTCTGCCCTACATAGACGCTTGTCTCGACAAACGTTCTCATCACAAAGCCTGGTCATGGCACACAACCAGCGTCAGCATTGCTTCAGCAAACAGGGCGACGTCTGGAGGAGGGAGAGGCTGATGATGATGATGATAGATGATGATGATGATGATGATTGATGATGATGACGACGACGACGACACGACGACGACGACGACGACGACGACGATGACGACGATGACGATGATGATGATGATGATGATATTGATGATGATGATTGAGGTGAGTACACAGATCAGTGACACCTCCCGTCCACCCAGCCCTCGCTGCCACTGATGAAGCCTCCATCCATCTCCCCCACAAGGGCCTGCAGTAATGGTCAGCGGCTCTCCTCTCCAGCCTCCTGTAACATGGCAGCCAACAAAGCCGATGGACGGAAAGGTGGGCGGAAATCACGATTGAATGATGAGGGTGGGAAGCGTACACAAGAAAAGGGGCAAAAGGGATAGCTGCTACTCTGTTTCTTTTCCTTCCCTTTTCATGGTAATGCTTACGTGATGGACTTGTAGGCTACCCTACTTTCTAACCACGCTTTTTTCTGGGCGATGACAAGGAACAGACAGTTGTCTGGATTCGGGTGAAGAGGTGTTGTCGTGGGGGGGGTGGGGGGGGCGGTGACTGGTATGGTATCGTGTATGAGAGAACCTTTGCTACAAACAACGTCTGGGTGGTGAATCAGAAATCTGGTTGTTAGAGAATGTTAGAAAAAAATCTTTATGCTTCAGATTATGTCCTAAGTCTTTGAAGGACTGGAAAAAAAAAGCTGTCAGAACTTAACTTGAAAGTTTTGATGACACATGATTAATCGCACTTGGTCTTTTAACAAAGAAATCTAGTGCACTATGTTTAGACTTTATGGCTCAGGATCCTTCCTGTTATAACTATTTTCTGCATTTCTATCTAATCACGTAGAGTAAAATTGAGGCCTACCTTGAAATAAACAATTATCTGCATTGTAATAGAATATAACTCAGCTTTAGGAATAATGTTACTATCTAAAACAGCTTAAGATAAGTAATGTGTGGTGACAATTTTGAATTTGTATTCATACAACTCCTGGCATTGTTTGCAAAAAATGCCTATAATACACCAGTGTTGTAATACAATCACAATATATGGAAACACACAGGGATATATGTACACAAAATCATACATAATAATATCACTCACAGTAAAAAGACTTTAAATCAAAAGAACGAACTACACAAAAAGTGAATGTTTTAGGAATACCTCTCATCCTCATTAGAAGGAAAAGAAAGTGCAAAAAAAGAATATATTTGTACAATGACACAGATACAGCAGATGTTTGTTCATACTTCAGCTCTCGGGAGGAAACCCGTAAAACCCTAAACAAGTACCTGTACACATGTAGTGACATGTCTGAAAGAGAGTAACCATCCTCATCAACATCAGCCACGTTCAACGTCAACACACAAAGCCACACATATGTCATTAGGCCAGGCAGATGAAAGCAGACATCAACATCGCTTGGCGAACTATAGCATTGACAAAACTAAATCAGGGTATGATGAACGCAAAAATAGGTGCCACGGGATGAAAAGATGAACGGAAAATTAAAAAAGAAAAGGAATATAAAGAACAAACAACCTCCGCGTTTTTAGCACGTTAAAGGTTTTTTTTTCCACTTAAAAAAACCTTCATTCCGGCTGCTTTTTTTACAGTCAGTACCAAAAAATTACTCCCCCCCCGGGTTCCAAGCAGCAAGGAGGGTAAAAATTCCCTTGTTTGCTGAAGAGAAAAAGACGTTGTCTGGGGAAAGGGGGGGACGGCGGGGCATGATAAGTGGCCAAAAATCAAAGTCCCCCTTATTGCCCCCCAACCCCCCCCTGGCGAGACCCCTTCCCATCTCCTACAAGGCCCCGCGTGAAGAAAAGACGGGGCTCCCCCCCTCCGCCACCTCGCCCCTTTTAAGGCAGTAGACAAAGAGGAATTTTCATAATGTGGGGAAAAGGGGTAGAGCTTGGGCCAAGTGTCCCTTTTTCCCCCCCCCTGAAACACGCTTTACCTTTAAAAATTGGTAAAAGGAACCTTCGGCAAATTTTTGGGGGGAAAAGGACAAAAAAATAAAAAGAAAGCTGGTTGAATAAATTGGGGGGAGGGGTCGTAATTAAAAATTGCACTGGGGTAGCTGCTGAAAATTAAAAATTCGGGGACTGCCCCTTTTTTAAGGGAATCGAGACCCCAAGGCAAAATGTAAGAAGGTCCACCCCCCCCAAATTTTGGGGAATAAATATATGGTTTAAAAGCTGAAAGCGTTAAACCATACAGACAACAAAAAAAAATTTTTTTTTAAAAAAGCATTTTTATTTCTTTTCCCCCCTTTTCTCCCCAAATCGAACCTTAAAAAATTTTCAAGCTGATAAAATTTTGGGGGGTTTATGCTTTTGGGTTTGGGGATTTGGGGAAAGGTTCTAAGACCAAAAACAAACGTTTTTTTTTACATCTTCAGAAATTTTAAAAATTTTTTGTATTTTTCCGACATGCATCATGAAAAATGAATGGGCACATTTACAAAGGTTGAGTCTGCATTCTGATATGGAGGGTCAAGCCTTTAAATG
>JASPKP010009421.1:0-10383 GCA_030674155.1 Stramonita haemastoma
GGCGTAACTAAGATAGGTGACGCGCAAGAGCTGTGTGAACGTGAAATTTTACGCCGCCCATTTACAAAGATTTTTAATGCACCGTTATAGAAGGAACTCCGACTCTGCGCTTGATTATTGTCTTCAAAATTGCATTGTTTGCATCCTACAATGTGGCGTGTATAAATCAACACATAAGAAAATACATAAAAATACGATTGCTATTACATTATCCACGGATATAAAAGAAATCACACACACACACACCAACTTTGACTTTCACACAACACAACTCATTGAACTCACACACACACACACGCACATTTTTCATTGTGATTACATATCTTAAGGTTTTTTCCCCTTTCAAATATTCATATATATATATATAAATAGATAAATATAATTATATAAATCTATATATCTATAATAAATATATAAATAAATATAGGATTTTTTTTTCTATTGAAGTATGGGCTTGACAAAAAGCAATTGCACTGCTTACTCAATGTACCATCTGGAATCAATTTTGACATATGTGCATTGCGCTTGCGAGCACACTCATACAGACATGCGCTGCTCGCGCACACTCACACACGATTTCCTGTATCAGAAAATTATTGTATTTATAAATTCTATAAATCAAATTATAATAAAACAACCAAATGATTGAAGTCTTATTGAGCACGCGTTAATGCTTAATTAAAAAGTACTAGAAATCACACAATTATGTGAAGGACATACGATTTTGTAGAAAATCAAAAAGCACAAGTCAAGGTAGTGAAGGACATAGAAAGGTGAAGAAAAAGAAAGTTAATTGATATTAGTTTCTTCTGCTTTAGAATCCATTTTTTTTTTCAGGTGTATGTTTATTTATATGGTAATGTTTTACATTGTATGCACCGAACATGTTTTATAGTGAGATAGGAAATATATAGGGTTTGTAAGTGAGTGATAAGCTCTTTTTAGGGAACCATAAATTTTCCTTGAGTGATGAGTGGTAATGTATTTATGAAATAGTATGTATGTATGTATGTATTTATGGTATTATATGTTAGTTTTCTATATATATGTTAGTGTGTGTGTGTGTGTGTGTGTGTGTGTTGGTTTTTGTGATGTGAGTGTGTGTGATGTTGTGTGAGAGTGTGTCTTGTGTGTGTGTCTTGTGACTGTGTGCTGTGAGAAATTCTTCTTTTGGTGTAGTAATTTTCAAATTCTTTTGTAACTTTTCATTTGTACAACATATCTTCTTAGGGTTATTTTTTCCCTTTAAAACAAAAAAAAAAAAAAATGAAAGTATATATAATATATAAAAAATATATAATATATATATATATATATATACTATTTTGGTTTATTATATTAGTAAGATGATGGGTCTTGGATTAAAAAAAGCAACTGCACTGCTTAACTCAATGTACCAATCAGACAAAAAAGTTTGACTATGACACTAACACAAAATTGTAGTGTAATATATAATTAGTAACGATGAAATGTAAACGTACAACACACACACACACACACTTACACTATGAAATGAATGACGGACCCACACACACACACACTCTCACACAAGTTAGGACACACACACACGAGCGCCGCGCGCACACACACACACACAAACACGTGCACGCACGCACACATGCTTGCACGCCCTAGCACAAACACCAACGCACACACATACACAACAGACAACTGTGCCAACCACCACCACATTTTTTTTAATACAAGTTGAAATGAATGACCAAAAATTTTACGACCCCCCAAAACCGTAATTGTTTGAGGTTAGGTTGAAATTTTCGTGGTAAACGAAACCCACATTTGTTATTGCAACCCAGGAAAACGCGCATTAAACTCGGTCCTTTTGTCTGTAGATGAGCAATTACAAATGAGTTTTCACACTGCACCCAGGCCCTTCACTCTATTTTTCAATGTAGCATACAGCGCATAGTCACACTCCATACAACTAAATCGACACCTAGCGAAGCCTCCCATTGGGTTGCCACAAGATAATAAGCGCTCATGCCCAGCCTCCATGTACTGACTGTTCCCTTATGGCTTTCAAGTTCGTCTGCCATAATTCAAAGATGCTGGCGAAGTGAGGGAGAGCAGACAGCCTGCAGTCCACACTTGAACTATACGGGTCCCGTATGGACTAATCCGTGCCCAAACTAAGCACAACAAGACAGTTGGCTATGGATGAGCGAGAGATCGAAATTAACAGCCATAAGAAACAGCAGACAGGACGTTACAGAAAATGAGCAGCAAAAGAAAAAAAAAAGTGTAATCTAACAAAACTTAGAACGGAAAAGAACTGGAAGGCACCTATGTGTATACAAAACTTTCTTGCAGACACACACCAAGTAACACAACAGACTTGCCAACACGTTTGCCAGCACACACACACTATACACACAAATTCCCTTTTACAATCAGTGTATTATCACCATTATTTTTTTTCTTTTTAAGTTGTTCCTCCAGCTCTGATGCTCATCAATAGATGAGAATTTCATATGCGTCCATTTTTTCCCAACATGAAGGTAGCCGCATTTCCAACTTTGGGATGAATGTTTAAACACATCAGAGGGCAACGCATTTAAAAAAACAAAAAATTGTTTCCTACCAGCATCACAATGACCACCTCTTGGTTTATAGTCTCATTCAAAAGGACTTTCATAGAGAGAGGAGTCAGGACTGATGTTAATTCACAGGGGACAATCCCCTTGAAACTGGGTATCTCAGAGATGCAGCTTTAACCTGTTAACATCCCACTGTACAGTTCACAAAACATTCAAGTACCTGGCTATCCCTTCCACCCACGACAAACTGAAAAATACTTACGCTCAGAGAGGACGCCCCTGCGTTCCACCTTCTACCACTTTCTTCCCTCCACTGCCCACACATCAAAAAGTAAACATTCATAAACAAGACAGTCCTGACATTAAACTATTATCAAGACCCTAATTGATTCAGATCCCCCCCTCTTCCACAAACCTGACACACCATCCAAACTCGTGCTGCTATTCCCTGCACACATCTCTTCCTTCATCCCACGTCCTCTTCCTCTGATAGGTCCCCCCACACTCACCACCTCCATCTTCAACCTCTTTACCTCCATCTAACCCTTCTTCATTTTATGTTTACTTACAAACCGCAATCGGCTGCCCAGATGGTAAAAAGCGATGTGAACAACAACAGTCGATCTTGCGTTCAAACAGAAACCTGCTAAATCCGCAAGGACATGAAACCAATAATTGAACAGCTGACACCACCGTGGCTATGCAACTTTTCTCTCCCCCCTACTCTCCCGAGGGAGGTGTGGCCATTGCTGTCGATCTACAAAGACACACTGCAGCTCCAGCTCTTTCTTCCTGCCCACTGTGCCCTCCCTTTTTCACCTGAATCTTTTTAAGACACTAGAAGCTCACCTCACTTACCAGGGCCATTCTATTACATTCAGCTGTCTTTACCGTCCACGCTCCTTACCGTAAGGAACAAACTAACACCTTTCAGTTTTCCACCAAGAGTTTCAGTCCCTCCTTGATCACTACAGCCTCTCTCCCAAGAAACTTGTCATTCTCGTGACTTCATCACGCAACAAACAACAATTCAACTAACTTTCACCAATACACACTTCATTCAAAACAAAAACACAAAGAACACAAACAACACAAACACCAAAACAATTCACAAACAAACAGAAACATAACAACACAGACATTCCAAAAATTTCAATCACAAACAATACTTCAAATCAAAACACAACAACAAATTTCACAATCTTCACAAAACAACACAACAAAAACATTGACACACCAAACAACATAATTCACATTCATACAACACACAAAAGAACAACAACAAAAAATTCTATTCACACAAAGCAAAACAAACACAACAACATCAAACACTTCACAACAAAATATCAACAAAAACAAAAACACACATCACAATCAAAATAACGAACAATCCAAGACAAGAAAATTCAAACACACAACAAACTTCAAATCAACAGTATTCAAGCACAACACCTTCAAACATTCAAAATATCTTCAAACACAATAATCATAAAAAAGACACACACATCAAATCCATCAACAAATTTTCAATCACTCAAAAAATTCAAAACACATTCACAAAACTTTCAACAAAAAACAAAAACACACAACACAAAAAAAACAAAACAAACACACAAAAACATTCAAAAACATCAATTCACACACACAAAAACACAAAACACAAACAACACACAACAAAAACATATAAATTCAAAACAACAGTCAAAAGACAAAAACAAAACAATTCAAACAAATTCAAAAAACAAGCATTCATAACCTCACAGGCTTCAATACAAAACAAACACAAAACAAACAAACATCCAAACAATCACCAAACACAACAATTACACACACAATTCAAGCTTCATTATCAAAATCAACATCATATAAACCTCAAACAAAACACACACATCACCTTCATTCCAATCAAAAAAAATTCAAAAACAACGAAAATCAAACACCAATCCGAATTAACGACAACAAAACAACAACTTCAAATTCAAAAAAACCAGTCAAAAATTCAACACCACAATATCACATAATACACAACACCCAAACACAAATTCATCAAATTCAACATTCAACACAAATCAAGCAACACAAACAATCAAGAAATTACAAGAAACACACAAAAAACAAAATCACATCAAACACAAATCAAAAAAACACAAACACAAAAAGAACAAACAATAAAAACAATCACAACCGAGATCACCACAACACACTTCCATTCAACACAACGAACATACATACAAAAAAACAACACAACAACAAAAACAAACTTCAACATCACAAAATCGAGAAAACTCACATTCAATCAAAAACAATATCGATCACAAAGACACAAGACAAAAAACAAAACAAAGACACAACCATAAAACACAATCAATACAATCAAAACAACGAAACCAAACAAACATTCAAAACCCCCCCCCCCATAAACCACACATTCACAACACACACACGTCACACATCAGAAAACACACTTCAAAAACAACAAAATCAAACACAAATCAAAATACAAAAACAAAAAAAACACAGCACTAAACACAAACAAAAATCACAACACATCACGAACATCACAATCCAACGACAAAACAAAACATTCCAAAACAACTTCACAATCAAACATGACTTCAAAATTCAAACAAACAACACAAAACAACTTCAAGCAACATAAAAAAAACAGCCATATTTCAAACAGAACAATTCAATCACAATTCACACAACACGATCATTCAAAACATTCACACAAAACATAAACACAAACACACATCACACAAAACAAAACAAAAACAAAAAAATTCACACCAAACCAAAAACTTCATCAACATCACAACAAAACAACTACAACATACACAATCATACACTAACAACAACAAAAAAAAAAACAATTCACATACGGATAAACTAACATCAAACAAATTTCAAATTTCATTCAAAAAAAATTCACATACAACAAAAAAAACAAAGATTCAGAGAAACAAAAATCACATTTCGATCCCACACAAACAACACAAAAGAAAAATCCAAACAAAACTTCAAAGAACAGCAGCAAAAAAAGAATCAGAAAACACCCACAATTTCAAAAAAACACAACAAACACAATCACACAAAACAAAATCAACAAAAACAATAAAAACACACAAACACACTTCAACCACACCACACACACACGACAATCAAAGAAAAAATCAACAACATACACACACACACAACAAAAACAAAAAAACAATCAATCAAACAAACAATCTCTCACAAAAGGCAAAAAACAAATTCATTCACAATTCAACAGTTACAACATCGAAAGCAATCAAATCCAAACACAACAAAAATCATATTAACAAGACTTCAAAACACTACACACACACAGCACAAAACAAACATACAGAATCAGACTTCACCAACACAACATTCAAAAAATCAAATACAACAGAACAACAAAAGTCAACACACAACAAACAAAATTCAAAACACAAACACTTCACAGCAAAACATACACAACACAACAAAATTCACAAACACAAAAAACACAAAATCATTCAAATACAACAATCAAATCAACAATCACAAAATTCACAAATCACATCACATGTCAAATTCATTCAAACAGACCCGAAAAACCACACTAATCAAAAATCAAACAACAGAAGATCACAAACATCAACACAGGATCACACATCAAATCAAAATCATCAATAGATTCACAAACACAAAATTACAAATCAAAATTTCACATCAACAAATTCATACACACAAGATTCAATTCTACACAGTTCAAACACAACCAACAACAAATAGCAACAACAAACAACAAGCCAAAATTCACCATTCACAAAACCAACAAAATCTATTATCATTCTTCAGATCAAAACACAACAAAGAAAACGACACACACACTATCAAAAGATTCAGACGAACAAATACAACACAAATTCAATTCACAAATCAACAAAATAAGAACTTCCATCATCAACAACAACAAAATTTTCTACAACAAACACACACAACAACAATAACAGATCAGAGTCACATTCAAACAAACCAACACACGTGTCACACACAACACAATAGCTTCATCACACAAACATTCAAAACATCAAATCAAACTAACAACAACAATCAATCAAAATCAACACACAACAACCAAACAAAAAAACAAAAGATCCATCTCAAAACAACATTTTCATCAAACACAAACAATTCAGAATTCTCAACAAAAAAACACACAAAAAAGAGGGTGTGGGGGGGGGGGGGGGGGTCAAAACAATCACAATCGTTACGATTCTATAAGATAACTATATAAGGAATATTTAGAAATAAAATAAAAAATTTAAATTTATATATTTTAATGTTAGAAAAAAAATTCAAAATCAAAACACAAAAAAATCAAAACACACAAACAAATCACACAAACAAGAAACATCACACACACCAACAACAATTCACACAAACAATTCAAAAACACAACATTATTCAAAACAACAAACTACACACAAACAACCAACAAACAGATAATGAACATTTCAAAATTTCAAAAACAAAACACACACAAACAAAACATTCAACACACAAAATTCAACGAAAAATCAAACAATTCATCACAAAGAACAAAAAACATCCCCAAAAACACAACCAAACAAACACACAAACCCCCAAAAAAAAAAAAAAACCCCAACACAAAAAACAAAAACCCCCCCACCCCCCCCAAACCCCCCCCCCCCCCCCCCAAAAACCCCAAAACCCCCCCCCCCCCCCCCCCCCCCCCCCCCCCCCCCCCCCCCCCACCCCCCCCCCAAACCCCCCAAAAACCCAAAAAAACCCCCCCCCCCCCCCCCCCCCCAAAAAAACCCCCCCCCAAACCCCCCCACAAAAACAACAAACCAAACCCCCCCAACACCCCCCCCCCCCCCCAAACCCCCCCCCCCCCCAAACCCCCCCCCCCCACAAACACCCCCCCCCCCCCCCCCCCCACCCCAAAAACCCCCCCAAAACACCCAAACCCCCAAAAAAAACCCCCCAAAACCCAAAACCAAAACCCACAAAACCCCCCCCCCAAACCCCCCCCCAAAAAAAAAAACCACCCACCCCCCACCCAACCCCCCCCCACCCAAACCACCAACCAAAACCCCCCCCCAAAAAACCCCCAAAAAACCCCCCCCCAACCAAACCACCCCCCAACACCCCCACAAAAAACAAACCCAACCAACCAACCCAAACCCCCCCACCCAAACCCCCAAAACCAACACAAAACAAAACCACACCAACCACAACAAACACAAAACCAACAAACCCCCCCCCACCCCACAACCAACCAAAAACACACACCAACAAAACAAACCCCCCCCCACCACACCAAACAAAACAACAAACCAACCCCACACCAAAAAAAACCCACCCCAAAAACCCACCCAACACCCCCTTAACAACCCCAACCCCCCCCCAACCCCCAACCCCCCAAAACAAAACCCCACAAACCAAAACCAACCCCAAACAACCCCCCCCCCCAAAACCCCCCACCCCCCCCCCCCAACCCACAACCCAAAAACCCCCAAAAACCAAAACCCCCCCCCCCAACCCCAACCCCCCCCACCACCCCCCCAAACCCAACCCCCAAAAAACCCCCAACCCCCCCCCCACCCCCCCCAAAACACCCCCCCAACCAACCCCAAACCCCCCAAACCCCCCCCCCCATCAAAACCCCAAACAAAACCCAACACCAACCCCCACCCCCCAACCCAAAAACCACCCACAAAACCCCACAAAAACCCCACCAAAACCCCCAAAAAAACCAAACCCAACCAAAAAAACCCCCCCACCCCCCCCCCCCCCCCAAACAACCCCCACAACACCCCCCAACCAAAAAACCACACCAAAACACACCAAAAAAACCCAACCCACCCAAAACCCCCCCCACAACCAAAACCCCACTACCCCCAACCACCCCAACCCACCCCCCAAAACCCCCCCCCCCAAACACCCAACCAAACAACCACCTCCAACAAACAAACCCAAAAAACCCCCCCACCAAAACCCCCCCCCCCCCCCCCCCCCCCCCCCCCCCCCCCCCCCCCCCCCCCCCCCCCAAAAAACCCCCCCCCCCCCCCCCCCCCCCCCCCCCCCCCCCCCCCCCCCCCCCCCCCCCCCCACCCCAAAAAAACCCCCCCCCCCCAAAAAAAAAACCCCCCCCCCCAAAAAAAAAAAAAAAAAAAAAAAAAAAAAAAAAACAAAACAAAAAAAAAAAAATTCCCAAAAAAAACTAAACAACAAAAAAAAACAAAAACAACAACAAAAAAAAACCCAAACCCAAAACAACAAACCCAACAACAAAACAAACACAACACCAAAAAAACACAAAAAAACAAAAAAAAGTCAAAAAAATTTTTAAAAAAATCAAAAAACCAAAAAACAACAAAACCCCAAAAAACAAAACCAAAACCCAAAAAAACACACCCCAAAAAAGGAAAAAAAAAAACCCCCAACATCCCCAAAAAAAAAAACACAAAATAAATATTTAACAACAAACACCCCAAAAAAAAAACCCAAACTAAACAACACCCAAAACAACCCCAAAAAAAACACAACCAAAAAAAAACAAAAAACCCAAAACACAAAAAGGGCACAAAAAACAAAAAACAGCCAAACAAACAAAACAAAAAACCAAAAAAAACCCAAAAAACCAAAAACCCCCCAAAAAAACAAAAACACCCAAAAAACAAAAACAACAAAAAAAAACAAAAACCAAAAACAAAACTAACCCAAAACAAACAACCAAAACCCAAAAAAATTTACAAACCACCAAAAAAAAAACAAAAAACCCCAACAAAAAAACAACAAAAAAAAAAACAAAAAAAACAAAACCAAAACAACAAAAAAACCCCAAACAAAAAAAAACAACCCAAAAACACACATCACATAAACACAAAAAAAAAAAACAACCCCCAACACAAAACCCCTTTACAAAAAAAAGCCCCCCCAAACAAAAAAAACCCCAAAATCAAACCCAAAAAAAAAAAACCCAAAAAAAATTTAACAAAACAAAAAAAAAACAAAAACACAAGGGAACCCCAAAAAAACAAAAAAAAAAAAAAAACCCCCAAAACAACAAAACAAAAAAGAAAAAAAATAAAACCCAAAAAAAACAAAAAAAAACCACAACAACAAAAACAACACAAAAAAAAGACAACAAAAACAATTTAAACAAAAACCCCCAAACAAACCAAACAAAACAAACACAAAAACAAACAAAAAAAAACAAAACCAAAAAAAACCAAAAACAACCCCAAAACACACAAAAATCAAATTTCCCCACACAAAAAATTTAAAAAAAAAAAACAAATACAAAACCCCACCCAAAAACAAAAAAAAACAAACAAAACAAACAAAAAACAAAAACAAAAAAACCAATTTAACAACATTTAAAAACCCAAAAACCAAAAAAAACAACAAAGAAAAAACAAAAAACAATTTTAAACCAAAAATAAAAACAAAAAAACACAAAAAAACAACCTTTAATTTTAAACCCCCAAAAACCCAAAAAAAACAACAAAATAAAACCAAAAAAAAAACAACCAAAATTTTTAAAACAAAACACACAAAAAAAACCCCCCACAACCAAAAAAAAACAAAACAAAAAAAACACCCCAAACAACAACCACCAAAACAAACAAAAACAACACACCCCCAAAACCCCTCAAAAAACAAATTTAGCAACAACCCCCACAAAACAACAAAACAACAACAAACACAAAAAACAAAAACCCTTTACAAACTTTAAAACAAAAAACAACAAAACAACCATTCAATAAATTTAAAAAACAACCCCCCCCCAAAATCAAAAACAAAACAA
>JASPKP010009422.1:0-2500 GCA_030674155.1 Stramonita haemastoma
AAAAGGGGCTGGGCTTTTATTATCTTTAGTACGACTTCCTTTTCACTAAAAAAAATGTAATAAAATTCGCCAGCTATTTTAAAGCACATTCAAACACGAGACAAATTTTTTTAAGAAAATGCATTTATGAAACAACAAGAAAAAAACCTTTATCAGGTTTGCGGCACAAAGGCAAAAACCCCCAAAAAATTCAATAAAGGACAAAAAAAAAAAATAGTCTCAATTCAGTGACAAACCAAATTCAATAATCATAAAAAAATAGTTTTTTGGGGCATAACTTTCTAAGCGTATCTTTTTAAAAAGTTTATTTTTTTCCCCTGAGATCCCAAAAAATGACATACTATTTTCAAAATTTTTTTTTTTTTTTTTTCCTCCAATGCGATACAGACCCATTCTCCTGTCACCCTGTATTTTTTTACCCTTTCCTCCCCTGTCTATCTCTGTTCGGGTTTTTTCGCTTTTTTTCTAATTCTCTTTGATAATGTTTATACCTACTCCCCATAAAATTATAGGGAAAAATCAGATTGTACTTATTAAAAAATTTGATTATGTGAAAAAAAGAGAGAGAGAGAGAGAGAGAGAGGGGGAAGAGAAGGGGGAGAGAGAGAGAGAGAGACAGGAGAAGAGAGACAGAGAGAAGGAGACAGAAAACAAGAACAAAGAAAGAAGAGAGAGACAGAGACAGAGACAGAGACAGAGAACAGAGACAGAGAGAAAAGAGGGAAGAGAGGAGAAGGGGGGGGTAGGAGGGGGGAGGGAGAGAGGGAACAGAAAGAGGGAAGAGAATAGACGAGACAAGGGGAGGAAGGGGGTATGTGGTGCGTGCGTGTTGTTGGCACGGGGTGGGGGTGAGGGTGTATGTTTTCCTTGATTTTATAAAATCCCCCCCCCCCCCAAAAAAAAAAAGACCTATCGACAAAAACTTTTTTCATAATCAAACCAAACAAAACAAAAAAAAAACAACTCTCAGTACAAAATCTGCAAAAAAAAGAACACGATACTGTTTCCCCAACCCCATAAATTGCTTACTTCAAAAAGTCAAACCCCGCTGCCTTAAGGTTGGGTTTTTAAAAAAGGTCGGAAAACTCCCCGACTGAAAACCAAAATCTGAACTGTGTAATAGTTGCTATATCAAATATGTTTTTTTTGAGTTTAACCATTTCATTTTTGGACAGTTATTCTGATTATTGATTTATTTTTTTGTTTTTTTTTTTTCTGTGATTGTAGATATTTTAATCAATTGACCATAAAAACCACACGTTAGTTTTTGAAAAAAATTGTGCTCATACGTGATACAATTTTAATCTTTCTATCTTCCTTTTTTAAAATTTTGTATTTTTGCCCTTTTTTTTTTTAACCACAATTTTTTTTTATTTTGGGTCTTTCACTTTAAAAAGTCTTTTTGTTCTTTCGTGCTGTTTTATGTTTTTAATTTTTTTGTTTTTTTTTGTGGTTTAAAAAAAATGTATTCTTTCCCCTTTTTTTAATTTTTTTTTATCTAAGTTTATTCAATTTTTGTTTGGAAGTTTTGTGACCGAAATTTTATCTTTTTTGTTTTGTTGTTTTTATCTCTTTTATTCTATTTTCCTTTATTTATTCAAATTTTAAATTTTATGGTTATTTGGAGAGGAAAACTTTTGGTTTCCGGGTTTAAAGATGAGTCACATGTGCATGTAGATAAAATAATGTTGTGTGTAATTATTATTTCTGGGGTTTGTTTTTTTTTTTTTTGTAATTTTTTATATCTAAAAATGAATAAGCACCAAGCTTTTTTACACCCCCCCCCCATTAATGCAGTTTTTTAATGTTGTCATCTTTCCAAGAAAACACAATGGCCTACCTTTTTGGAAGGGGAACAGGTTTTAAAAAGGTGCACAAAATTTCTGCGGCTTCGCAACGGGCCCGGGGGTTCATCGATCCGAAGGCTTTTGGGGGGAAGGGGAATCGGAGGATGTGTGTTTGTTTTGGTGGGGGGCGTGCGTGTGTGCGTGCTGCTGCGGCTGCATACGTGTGGTAATGCGTTGGCTGTGTGCTTGTGTGTGGCTTGTTGTCTTGTTGTGCGTGCGGTGTGTGTGTGTGTGCATGGTGATGTGTGCGTGTGTGTTGGTGTGTGTGTGTGTGTGTGTGTGTTTTGTGTGTGTGTGTGAATGCTAAAGAAAAGATTCCTAATTTTCTTCAAGTAAAGATTAAAAAAATAAGCATTACAAAAGAGATTTTTTAAATATAAAAGCGTGGATTTATTGAAACAGTTTTTGTCTTTTTTGTTTCTTTCCCAGTCAGAAATATTCGCATTTGTCGAAGCATTGTCTTTATTTTTTGTGTCTAGTTTTTTCTCTCCATATGCTGTGTCTGGTATTTAGCACTCTATATTCTTTTTTGTTATTTTTTTTTATCTTATGATATTTTGTTTAGCAATGTGTGTGTGTGTGTGTGTGTGTGTGTGTGTGTGTTTGTGTGTGTGTGTGTGTGTGTGTGTGTTGTGTTGTGTGTGTGTGTGTGT
>JASPKP010009422.1:7500-10382 GCA_030674155.1 Stramonita haemastoma
TTTTTTTTATAACAAGGAAAATGGAATAAGCACTCATGTGCTTTTTTTATCCAGTCCCCGTGTGCATGCAGTTTTGTAAATAAATTTTCATCTGTTCCCACCGGTACACAATGGCCTACTCTTACGAAAAGCGGAACAGGATTTAACGTGTGCGCAAGATGTTCTGCATGCGTTCGCACACTGGGCCCATGGTTTACAGTCTCTCCGAAAGACTTTGGGTAGAGTGGAGTCAGTGTGTGTGTGTGCGCGCGCGCGTGTGCGTTTGTATTGTGTGTGTGTGTGTGTTGTGTGTGTGTGTGTGTGTGTGTGTGGTGTGGTGTGTGTGTGTGTGTGTGTGTGTGTGGTGTGTGTGTGTATGTGTGTTCACATACGTCGGAAAAATGTTCTCAGTGGTCCAATGGTTGAATTGTGTTGAATAACGAGGGGCCCGGGTTCCAGCCTTAGTAAGTGTCCTTTTTTTTACAGGGGTTTTTATTTTAGATGTATTCATTTTTATTTATTTATTTGTAATTTTATTATTTGTTTATCTATTTTCATCTTCATTTTTGTTTATGTATTGTTTTTTTGTTGGGGGGTTTTTTTTTTGTATGTATTTATCTACATATGTGTCTCTTATCCCTTTTTTTTTGGCCCTTTTTTTATTTTATTTATTTTTTTTTATCTTTTTTTTATTTTTTTATACGAGGGGGGAATGAATAAGCATTTGGTTTTTTTTTTATCCCTCCCGGTAATGCAGTTTTGTAAATGTTGTTGTTCCCCCTGGCACACGATGGCCTACTTTCGAAAAGGGAAAGGGTTTAACATGTGGCAAAAAGTTTGCGTGCATTGCACACGGGGCCTTTGTTTTTGCGGGGTAGCCTATGGGAAAACTTCGCTAGCAATTTGAAAACCCGGGGGTTTGAGTCCGGTGAGGAAATTTTTTTCCTGAGTTAACATCGTGCTGAAACCCCCTCTCCCCAAAAGTCCCTTTGGATTAACTTTAACGAGGGCCCCGTGTGCAACCACGCAAACACCTGCGCACAGTTTTAAAACCTGTTTGCTTTTCGTAGAGTAGGCCATCGTGTTCCCCGGTGGGAACAGATGACAATTTACAAAACACATAACCCCGGGGACCGGAGGGGCCCCCCCCCAACCGCCCGAAAAAGAAAAAAAGAATAAAAAAGTAACCAAGGCCCGGGGAGAGGGAGACCCCGAAAAGGGAAAAACCCCCTAAACGGGAATTAAAAAGGGTTAAAAAAAGGGGGGAAGGTTTTGGGAAAAGGTTACCGGGATGATTGGGGGGGGGTTCTCCCCAAAGGGGAAGGGGGTTTTAAATTGGGGGAAAAGGGGATGAAAAATTAAAAATGATTTAGAGGGTGGAAAGGAAAAAAAAAAGAAAATAGGTTAATTTGAAAAAGATCAGGGAAAAAAAAGAGGGAGGAAAAAAACAACAAAAGAAAAAAAAAAAATAAGAAAAAACAAAAGGGAAAAAAAACAGGGGGAAAAAACAACCCCCCCAAAAACAAAAAAAAAAAAAAACAAAAAAAAAAAAATAAAATTTAAGATGAAGGAAAAAGAAGAAGGAACCCGAGAAAAAAAAAAAAGAAAAAGAAGTGAAGAAAGAATGTTAAGGGAAAGGAAACGTGTGGGTAAGGGGGGTTTAAAGAAAGAGGAGGGAAAGAATAAAAATTTTAGGAGGAAAACGGGTTTGCGAATTCGGGGGAGAAAAAAAAGGGGGAGAGAGAATAGGGAAAGAGAGAAAAGGGAAAGAAGGAGATAGGGGGAAAGGAGAGAGAGGAGAGAGAGGAGGGGGGGGAAAAAAGAGAAAAAGGGAGGGGGAGCGAGGAGAGGGGGGAGCCCGGGAGGAGGAGGGGGAAAGAAGAGAGAAAAAAAAGGGGAGAGGGGGGGAGAAGAAAAGGAGAGAGAAAAAAGAGAGAGAAAAGGAGAAACAGAAGAAGAAGACAAAAAGAAAAAAAACCAGACAGACAGAAAAAAAAAAGAGCAGAAAGAAAAGACAGACAAAAAAGGAGAAGAAAAAGAAAAAAGGGAGACAAGGGAAAAAGGACGAAAAAAAAAAAGAAAATAAAAGGGGGAAAATTAGAGGGGGGTTAGAGTGTTTCCCAAATTTTTATTAATTCTCAAAAATTTTAAAAAACGAGGTTTAAACCCTTTTTTTTTTTTCTTTCTTTTTATGTTTTTTTTTTTTTGGTAATTTTTTTTCCCCCCTTTCTTTTCTTCTTTTATACTTTTTTAGTTATTGCTTCTTTTTTCTAAATTCCCTTTCATTTCCTTTCCAAAAAAAAAATGTTTCGTTATTCTTTTCTTTTTTTTACTTTTTCTTCTTGTGTTCTGCTCTGTTCGTCTCTCTCTCTTGTATGTGGCAAAAGGCCAAAGTACAAAAATGATTTCAGTGTTTCAGGTTTTAGTGTTTAGTGTTCTCTCTTCCTCTCTCTCTCTTCCCCCCTTCCCCTCTCTCCTTTCTCCCTTTTTCCCCCCCCTCCTTCTCTTCTCTCTCTTTTCCCATCTCCTCTTTCTCTCTCTCTCTCTCTGTCGTAGTGTGGCCAAAGGCCAAAGTACAATAAATGATTTTGTGTTCAGTGTTTTGTGTTCTCTTCTTCTCTTTCTCCTTCTTCTCTCTTTGTCTCGTCTCTGTCTCTCTCTTCCCCTCTCTCTCTCTGGGCCCCCCCTCCCTTTTTCCTCCTCTCTCTCCTTTCCCCCCCTCTTTTCCTTTCCCCCCTCTCTCCTCCTCCTCTCCCTCTCCCCTCTCCTTCTAAATTTTTTTTCATCGGGGCCCCCCCTTCTCCCTTCCCTCTCTCCCCTTTTTCCTTTCCTCTCTTCTCCCCTCTCTCTCTCTCTCTCCTCCCCCCAAACCCGCTTTTTCAGTTTTCAGGCTTTTTCTGCCC
>JASPKP010009423.1:0-10381 GCA_030674155.1 Stramonita haemastoma
CATCTATTTTTATTATCTATCTACCCTATCTACTATCATCTATCTATCTATCATCTATCTATCTATCATCTTTTAATCATCTATTATCATCTATCTACTACTATCTATCTACTATCTATCTATCTATCTTTCTACTACTATCTATCTCTGTCTTTTTCTCTGTCTCTCTATCTGTCGATCTACTACTGTCTATCTATTTTTCCCCTGTCGCTATCTATCATCACAATATATTAATATTAATATAAAAAAAGAAGAGGAGAGAGAGAAAAGGGGAGAGAAGAGAGAGAGAGGAGAGAGAAGAGAGGGGGGAAAAGGGAAAGACAAGAACAGTGAAAGAAAAAGAAGATAGAAGATAGATAGATAGAAGATAGATAAAAAGATAGATAGATAGATAGATAGATAAAATAAAAAAATAGATAGAAAAAGTCCCAGATGAACTTAAACTGAGCACCGTGTGCGAACGCACGCAAACATCTTGTCACACGTTAAATCCTTTTCCATTTTTCGTAAGAGAGGCCTTGTGTCTTTTGGGAACAGATGACAAGATTTACAAAACGGCAAACCCGGGACGGATTAAAAAAGCACACTGCTTATTTCACACCTCAATATAAAAGAATAAAAATACCTTCCTTTCTGCGTCTGTCTTCTGTCTGTCTGTCTGTCTGTCTGCTGTATGTATTTATGTATTTTAAATTTTGTACTTTTGTTTAATCAAACCTCAGTACAGTCTCTGTTGTCGGGCTTGCTCGCTAGACAGAAAACACAGTAAATTTTCTCTCTCATTGCCATCAGGCACCACACCATTTTTTTTTTTTTAAATTGCAAAACATAAACGGTGAAGTATTCCCCCACACACACACACACACACACACACACACACACACACACACACACACACACACACACACACACACACAAAAACACACACACACACACACACAACACACACACCCCCCCCCGGCTTGCGTTCTTGTGCCCTTTGTGTGTCTTGTTCCTTTTATTTTTAAATGGACATGAACAAACGGGAGAGGGAAACGCGGGGGAAACAACCCAAGAATGGACTGACCCTGCGGGGAACTTTTTTCTACAGAAAGCAGGGACCGACTTCAGATTATCCATTTTTTTTCCATGAAAACAGTGTTTTTTTCCCCAACAAGATTTGCGTATGAAAACCCTTTCCTTCGAATGCAGTTGGGCTCTTTCTAGACAAAGCTATATTTTTCTAAATTCAAACTGTATTTTTGTTCCTGCATGAAACATTGATGGCAGGGGTTTTTTTTTTTTTTTGGTATGTCGACATTTATAGAGGAAAAATTTTCTCTAGTACAAGAACAAAACTAAATTCCCCTCAGTTTTTTTGCTTTCTTGTCTTCTCTTTTTTGGGGGGAAAAACCCTTTTCAAGATAATTGAAACATTTAAAACGTGTAAAAAAATCAGAAATCAGAAGCACATACGTACGGATTGAACATTTGTTGTTGTTTTTTTTTTGCTTAAAAACCCTCCACTTTATTTTGATTTTTTTATTTTTACCACTTTATTCACAGCAATTTCGCTGCGTAAAATTGGACGCTCTCCCCGGGGAGAGCGCGTCACCACAAATGCAGCCCACCCATTAAGAAAAAAAATCCTCATGCAACTGTCTTTGTTTTCCTATCAAGGCTTTTTCTATAAAAATTTTGCCAGGGGGATCCCCCTTTTTGGGTGGGTTCTTTAATTCACTAAAAGGGATGTGTAACACACGGACCCGGGTTTTATCTTTTTTAAGTGATATTGGAGGATAAAAAAATTTTTTTGTATTGATGAAGATGTACGGCTTTATAAAGAAAGAACTGAAAAAGCATTTTAAAAAACACACATAAAAACGGAGGACCGGGGGGATGGAGGGGCGGTTGCAAAATCTTCAGTTTGCCCCCAGGGGTCCAAGGGACAAGGGGATAGGTAATTTGAAACAGAAAAACGTCATTTTTTTCTGTCAACTTCTTTTTGCTGTTCTCTCTCTTTGCTTGTTCACTAATTGCTTACATTTTCCCTTTCCTTTTTACCCCTTATTTGTGTTATCCTTCCGAAACTTCAAATAACACCCCACGACTAGTTGGTGTTTTTTTTTTAAAGGGCCCTGACTTTAAAAATCTCTCTGATATTGTCCCTGTTTGGGGGTTTGGGATTTTCAAAGTAAAGAGAGAGAGAGCTTCCGAAAAATCCTTGGCATCTCCTACAGAGACAACAAGAAACGAAGACGTGAATAACAGAACCAGCAAACCATTGGCCCCACGTAAATCTTTTATCAATCGTAAAGAAGCTAAACTTAAATGGTAAGGCAGTCACAAGATCAAAAGACTGGCAAAAACAATACTGCAAGGCACTGTCCAAGGGAAAAAAAAAGAGACAGACCCAAAGGGAAAAATGGAGGACAACATCAGCGAAAAGGCAGCCAAAACCTAGAAAACTTTGAGAAGGCAAAGGAATTTAAGGAACTGGTTGTCATTCTTTAGGGTGCCCCCACTGCTAGACTAAAGGATAGAAAAACAGATAGATAGACAAAAAGAAACCCGACAAAACAAACAACGGGTGGGGGGGGGGTGGGTGGGGGATGGATGGATGGATGGATGGATACGGGACGGGCGGCGGGCAGACAACAACAGACAGACAATAGAAATAGATAATAGACAGAAGACAGACAGACAGACAGACAGAAAAACAGATAGATAATAATAGAAAAAAGACAGACAGACAGAAACAACAAAGAAAAATAATAGATAGATAGATAATAGAAGATAGAAGATAGATAGATAATAATAGAAGATAATAATAGATAGATAGATAGATAAATAGATAATAATAGATAATAGATAGATAAAAAAAATTTTCAAAGTTCCTTCCTTTCCCCCCTTTTTTTTTTGTTTAACTTTGTCTTTAAATGTCATCTGCTTTTTCAGTAACCATTAATTTTTGTTTTTGTATAATATGTTTTTTTTTATAAAAATGTTTTTATATTAGTTTCCTTAACTTATCACTGCTGTTTGCAGTAAAGCCAAATATTTACTATGGTTTTTTTGAATATTCCTTTTCATTCTCTGTTCACTGACAAAAATTCGTTTGAAATGTTACACCTTTCTTCATTCCTTTATGGATGAAAGAAATGTTCTTTTTTTTTTTAAAAATTAATCCCCGATATGTTTTGTTTGTTCACAGACAAATGGTTTTTTTTTAAAGGGATTTTTTCTCGCTGCTTTTTGGGTTTTTTTTTTTTTTTAATTCTGATATTTTTGTCTTTATCAACTTTTTTTAAAATTCCCCTTTGAAATGAGTTTTTTTAAAAAAATTCCAACCTTTTCCCAAACCCTTTTTTTTTGGTTTTTAGTGTCGTTCTTTTTTTTATCAGGGGCATCTAAACTTTGGGGTTTACGTGTCATGGATGGAGTCAAATGCAATGCTTTGGTTTTTTTTACAAGATATAGCGCAAAATAAAGTCCAGTAGGGGGGAAAGGAAATAGTTAGTATATTTGTAGTATATAGTTTTCAGTACAGTAGTAGTATAGTATAGTATAGTAATAGTATATAGTAAGTAGAAGCACCCATCATCTCGGAAGACTATGGAGTTTACTCTAGTCTTTAGAGCGCAAAGCCTGGGGAAATTTGGTATGGAGGGGAAGCTGTTTTCCATCGCGACCCCCCTCTCCCCGCCATGGGAAGACCCCTTGGAAAGGCAATGACCGATACGAATGGTTCCAGACCGTCGCGGAGCCACCAAAAAAGTTTTCCATTTATTAGTAATATAAAATAGTAGTAGTAAATAAATATAGTAAAAAATATATAAGTAGTACAAAAAAAAAAATTTTTATTTTTTATAAAATTTTTAATTATTATTATTTTTATTAAATTTTTAAATTTTTTAAATTATATCACACATCACATCCCTCATCTCGTCTCGGGCCCTCGTCGCGTCGTTGTCGTTGTTGTTTTTGTTGTTTTGTTATATTTTATTATTATTATATTATTATATTTTATATTATTAATTATTATTATTATTATTATATTATTTTTATCATCACATCAATCTTTTTCGGGCAGTCTCAGCATTCAGCCCCATACTAAATCCGTCCAGTTTTTTACATCCTCTGTATCACTTTTTGTAAAATTTATCTTGCATCTGTTTTTTCCCCCCCCCCACACAACGGCCTACTCTTACGAAAAGCCAACAGAATAACGTTGCGCAGAGAAATTTTTTAAATACACTGCACATTATAGTCGTAGGGCAGATCTCACCTTTCCCCCCTTTTTTTCCACATAGGGGACTCTGCTCGTGCCAATGGATGGGGAAGAAGCGTTTGAGTTGTACAGTGTTTAAAAAAACCCCAGATCCCCCTTTCTTTTGGGTACAAAACCTCCCATGAGTTGTTTTTTTGTTGTTGTTTTGTTGTTTTGTTGTTGTTTTTGTTGGTTTTTTTTTTGTTGTTTTGTGTGTGGTGGTTTTGCGTCGTGCGTGCGTGCGTGGGGCGTGCGGGGCGTGCGGGGTGGTGGTTGTGTGTGTTGATTTTTGCTTTTTGTGGTATGTGTGTGTGTTTTTTTTTATTTTTTTTTATTCTTCTATATCGGGGGATTATGGAAAAACACTCATGTATTTTTTTCATCCTCCCCGTGTTATCATTTTTGTAAATCTTGTATCTGTTCCCATCGGCACACGAGGCCTACCCTTACAAATAGGATCAGGGTTTAACTGTGCGCAAGATGTTTTCTTTGGGGTTTTTGTGTGTGGGTGGGTGTGGTGTGTTTTTGGGGTGTGGGGTGTGTGTGTGTTTTGTGAGGGGGGGGGCGGATTATGGATAGGATGGATGAATGGATGGATGGATGGATGGTTTGGAGTTTGTGTGTTTTGGGGGCGAAAATAAAGGATGGGGATGGATGGAGGAGGGATGGATGGGGATGGAGGAGGGATGGAAGGAGGGATGGAGGAAATGGATGGAATACTAAAAAGGGCCAGCGCCAAAACCCGCTTTCCCCCCCCGAAGCTAGGGTTTAATAATACGAGTGTGGTTACCAGGTGGATGGGTAATTGTTTTTTTCCGTTTTTGGCTTCATTACACCCCCCCAGCTTACCCATGAAAAAACGACACCTCCCTTTTCTTTAAGGGTCGGGGAAAGGGTAAAGCCGGGGGAGAGGAGAGGGTGCCCCCCCTCACTATGCTGGCCAGGGAAAGCGGGGTCTCTGATCCCCTCGCCCCCCCAATGACGGCATATTTTGGGCACCCCTTTTGGGCTTTATTTTTATGTAAGTATTAGATGTAGGTCAATTGGTGTGTGTGTGTGTGTGTGGTGCGTGCGTGCGGTGCTTTCCGTGCGTCTTGCGGGGGCGTGCGTGCGGGGGGTGCGTGCGGTGGTGGGGGGGGGGGTTTAATTTTGCTTTTGTTGTATGTGTGTGTGTTTATTTATTTTTTTTTTTTATTCTTCTATATCGAGGATTAGGGAAAACACTCAGACTTTTTTTAAACCCTCCCCGTGTGAGCATTTTGTAAACTTGTCATCGTTCCCACGGCACACAAAGGCCCCTACCCTTAACAAAATAGGGGACGGGGTTTAAAAACGTGGCGCAAGATGTTTCTCTTGTGTGGTGTGTGGGGTTATGTGTGTGTTTTTGTGGTTTTGTGTGTGTGTCTTTTGTGTGGTGTGAGGGGGGGGGCGGATGTTTTGGGGGAAGGATGGAGGAGGATGATGGATGGATGGATGGAGGATGGAAGTTTTTTGGTGTTTTGGGGGGCAAAATAAGAGGAGGTTTTATGGATGGAGGGAGGGATTGGATGGATGGATGGATGGATGGATGATAAAATGGAGGTAATAGCCAAGGCCACGAACACTTTTTCCCCCCCCAAACAGGGTTTTTAAATGTACGAGTGTGGTTACCAGGGGGGTGGGTTTGTTTTCGCGGCTTGGTTTTCTTTACAGTCCCCCAGCTTACCCAGCTGTAAAGGGACACCTGCCCTTTAAGGTCAGGGAAGGTAAAGCACGAGGGAAGGAGAGGGGGCCCCCCTCACTATGCGGCCCTGGAAAGCTAAACCCTCTGTTTCCCGCCCCCCAATAAACGCAAGGTTTGGCACACCTTTGGCTTTATCTTTTATGTAATAGTAGATGTAGTGTCAAAAGTGTGTGGGTGGGTGGGGTGGGGTGGGGGGGGTTGTTGTGTTGTGGTGTTTGTGTGGTTTTGGGTGTGGAAAATTTTTTTAAAAAAGTTTTATTTGTGAGAAAGTGTATGAAAAATATGTTTTTAGAATATTATGTAGTAAATTTTGTATGGGGGTGTGTATTTTTGTATGTAAAGTAGTATGTTTTTATGAAGGGAGGAGGGTAGGAGGAGGAAGGTTTGGGGAGGAAAGGGAGGGGGAGGTGGGTAGGTAGGATGGAGGAGGTAGGTTAGGGGGTGGGGCGTGCTGGGGTCTGGGCTGGCTGTCGTCTTTTTCTTCCCCCTGGCCCGCCTCCCCGCCCGCCTGCCTGCCTGCCCCTTCCCCTTTTTGCCCGTCTGCTGTTTTTCTGTCTTTTGGGTTTGTTGTTGTTTTGTTTTATGGGATGTAAATTTTTTTTTGTATTATGTATGTTTGTATGTATGTTAATGTTTTGTATTTGTATGTATGAATTTTTTGCTCATGCATGCCTAAAACTTTTCCAAAAGAAGACAAACAGTATCCCCTTTAAACCCGGTTTTCCCTCGTCGCCGGGGAAAACCCGAACTGTTTTTCCTTTTTGCCTATCAGGGCAAAGGTAGAAAGTAGCCCCCTGGGGTTTGCTTTTTTTTTCCTTTTTAAAAAGCTTTTTTTTTTGTATTTTTTTTGATTTTTTACCCTTTATGTCCCCCAATTTTTTTCGCGTGAAATTGGGCTGCTCTCCCCCCGGGGAGGGCGTCGCCACAAATGCAGCGCCCACCCACTTTTTTTTTTTTTTCCTGCATGCAAGGTGTATTTTTTTCCCCCTTTTAAAAATGGTTTTTTTTTTTAAGAAAATTTTCTATTTATCTTTCTTTGAAAAGGGGAAAATTAAAAAGAAAAAAACAAAAAACAGTAACTTTTTCGCCCGACCTTTTGGAAAGTTTTCCCCGGGCAGAATACCTTCAGTCTGTTTCCCCCCCCGGGAGCCCAGGGCCCGCAGAAAAAATTTCCCCCCCACCCCGGAAAAATGGGGCAAAAATTTCCCCCCTTTTTTTTATCTCCTTTTTTTCTTCCCCTTTTTCCTTTTTTTTTCCCGCACCCCTCGGATCTCTTTTTTTTCCCTTTTCCCTTTTATATTCCCTGCCTTTTTTTTTTTTAAAAAGGAAAAACTTAAAAAAAATGACAAATTTTTTCCAATACCGAATCGGATGCGCGGGGGCCCGATTTGTCAGGTGCTAACGAAACGCAACGTTTTTTTTCGTATGAAAAAACAGTTGTTTTTAGCGTTAGCGAAAAAGATTTTTAGTCGTTTACATAAATTTTTAAAGTAAAACTTTTTGTTTTGCAAAAAATGTTTTTTTTTTTTGTTTTTCTTTTTTTTTTTTTCTTGTTGCATTAAAACCAAGGGCCCGTGTTTTACCATTTTATTTAGCGCATGTAAAAAAAACCCCCGGCAACAAGGGGGTTGTTCCGGAAAAATTTGTAAAAAAAAACCAATTTGATAAAGGGAAAAAAAATTTTTAAAAAAACAGACAAAAAAAAAAAAAAACAAACAATGGGTAAAAAAAATGCACTTGTGGGAAAAGGGGCTCCCCCCCGGGGGGGAAACAGCCCCAATTTTACGCAAGGGGTCTGCGGAAAAAAAAGGGAAAAAATAAAAAAATTTTAAAAAAAAGTTGTTTTTTTTTCCTTTCCCCTTTTTTTCCCCTTTTTTTTTTGCTGCCCTTTTTTTTTCTTTTTTTTTTTTGTTCCCCCGGGGTTAAAAAAATTTTTCCAATAAAAATCTTTGGGGGGTTTCCCAAAATTGGAAAATAAAATAAAAGTTAAAAAATTTTGAAGGAAAAATAAATTTTTAAAAAATTTAACTTTTTCCCGTTTTTTAAAATTTTCAATTTGTTTTTTAAATTAATTTTTAATGTTAAAA
The DNA here is from genome assembly GCA_030674155.1 of Stramonita haemastoma. NCBI lineage: Eukaryota > Metazoa > Mollusca > Gastropoda > Neogastropoda > Muricidae > Stramonita > Stramonita haemastoma. The sequence goes on from JASPKP010009423.1 coordinate 8,060, forward strand.
AACCCAAAAGGCAAGGGTTCTTTTCAGGGAATTTTTTAAAATTTAAAAAAAAAGGTTTCTTTTTTCCTGTTTTTTTTTTGTAGTCCCCGTTACAAACCTTTTTCGACCTTCTTCCCCCAAAAGTTAAGCAGCGGGAAAAAGGGGATTGCGCTGCCTCCAGCGCCCCCCTGAAATTGGGAAAAGGGCCCGCCCCTTACCAGGGGGAAACCGGGGGAAGAAGGGGTGTTTTTTGGGCCCCCCGGAAAATTGGGCTCGAATCTCCCTCCCCCTACACCACATAAATCCCCCCGCCAGGGGATTTTTTTTGGTTTTTTTAAAAAAAAATTTCCCCCCCTCTTTTCCCAATTGCCAACAAAAACTTCCCGCAAAACCTTTACAAGAAATTTTTCCACCAAAAAAATTTTTAAAAATTTTTTTTTTAAAAGGGGTATAACAAACAAAATCAAGCCAAAAAAAAAAACATTTAATGCAAAAAAGGGTTCACCGTAAAAATTAAAATTTGGGGGGGCAAAAAAAAAATTTCAAAATTCACCCGGGGGGATGAAAAAAAACACTGTTCTTATTTTTCCCGGTATAAAAAAAAAAAAATTAAAAATTTTGGGAAAAAAAACAAAAGGGGAAAAAATTTAAATTTAGTAAACGAAAAGTTTTTAAATACTTTTTTTAATTTTGTTTTGGGACCAAAGAGGGGAAAAAAAATTTAAAGAAAAAAAAAATAAAAAAAAAAAATTTTTTAAAGGGGGGGGACGAGCCTTGGAAGTAAAATTTTTTTAAAACCCCCCCCCCCCAAAAATTTTCCCCCCCCCCTAAAAAAAAAAAAAAAACAAACCCCCCCAAAAACATAAAAATAATTAAACAAAAATAAAAATAATCGGCAACCAGTTCTTTTCCCTGACCACCCCAAAAACCCCTTTGGCTCACACCAGGCCTACACCCCCCCCCCCCCACCGGGCTCCCCCACCAACCCACCAAAAAAACCCCCCAAAAAACCCCCCCACACACCCCCCCCCCCCCCCCCAAAACACCCCCCACCTAAAAACCCCGTATACCCGGGTTCCAAACAAAGAAAAAAAAAAAAAAAAAAAAACCCCCTATTTAAAACCCAAAAAAAAAAAATTTTAAAAAAAAGAACCTTTAAAAAAAAAACCCCCCCCAAAAAAAAAGAAGGGGGGGAAAAAAAAAAACCAAAACAAAATTTTAAAAAAACCCCGGGGGCCCACAAAACCCCCCCCCCCCAGCACCGGCCTTCCCCCCCCCCCCCTTTTCCCACCTCTCCAAAGGGGGGGGCCCAATTAACCCCCCCCCTCCCGGCCTAAGGGGGCCTTTCCGGGGGGGGGGGAAAAAAAACCTTCTCGCCCTCCCCGGGTCCCCGGGCCGGGAAAGAACCCCAAGACAGTTTGGGGACTCCCCAACGGGGAACCATCCAAATGCTTCAACCCCCGGCACTTGGGAACCCCACCCTTCGGCCCCCCAAAATGGGAAGGAAAAAGAGAAACAAAAAAGACATGAAGGAAAAAAAAAATAAAAAAAATTTAACCCCTTTTTTTCCCCTTTAAAACCCAGCAAATAAAATTTTCAAAAGGGGGGAAAAAAATGGGGTTTTGGAGTTTAAAAAGGGAAAAGAAAATTTTTTTTTAAATTAATTTTTTAAGGATTTTTTAGATTTTTGGGGGGGGTTTTTTTGGTTTTTTGGGGGGGGGGGAAATTTTTTTATTATTGTTTAAACCCCCTTTTTTTCCCGCCCCCCCTTCTTTTTTCTTAAATTTTTTTTTTACTCTCTTTAGAAAAAAAAAAATTTTTTTTTTTTGTTGGGTAGAGACCCAAAACATTAAATCACGAAACCCGCCCCAAAAAATTTTTTTAAAAACAACAACATAAGCAACACCCCCTTTTTTTTTTTAAACCTTTCCCCCCCCTTTCAGGGTTTTTTTTTGTCCACTGTTCCTTTGGTTTTTTTTCCCAACCGAAAACATTGACGCCCCCTTTTAAAACCCCCCACTGCAATTCAACTCTCCTTTTTTTGGGCTTTTTTCTTTTATTCCAAAAAAAAAAAAATATAAAAAATAAAAAAGGGGGGGGGGAAAAGGGAGAAAAATACCAGGGAAAAAAAAAACAAACCCAAAAACCCCCCAAAAAAAATCCCCACCTAAAAAAACCCCCCAAACTACCCCAACCCCGAAAAAGCCTTTAAAAAAATCCCCCGAACGGGGGCCCCATCAAATCTCCCAAACCCCAAAAACCTCCAAAAACTCCCACCGAAAAACCTCTAAAACCAAAACACCCGAAAACCCCACAAATACAACCCAAAAAAACAGAAAAATC
>JASPKP010009424.1:7500-10381 GCA_030674155.1 Stramonita haemastoma
GAAAAGGTAATAAGCAGTTTTTGACAGTAAGAAGAAAGAAGATGAACTATGCTAAAGACTTGAAAAAGAAGAGTCTTTTTGAAGATGAAAGAGAGAAGAGGGAACTATGTAAAGGACTTGAAAGATAAGCTTTTATGACAGAAGAAAATGAGAAGATAGAATATGTAAAGAAGAAAGATAAAGTAATTTTTACAGAAGAAAAAGATTAATGAACTATGTAAAGAACTTGAAAGATGAGTATTTTTTTACAGAAAAAAGAGAGAAGAGGAACTATGTAAAGAACTTGAAAGATAAGAGTATTTTTCACAGAAGAAAGAGAGAAGACGAAACAAATGGTAAAGAACTTGAAGATAAGAGTATTTTTCACAGAGAGAAGATGGAACTATGTAAAAGAATTTGAAAGATAAGAGTTTTTTTCCAGAAGAAAGAGGGGAAGAGGGAATATGTAAAGAACTTGACGGGAAGAGTATTTTTTTCATAGAGAAGAAGAAAGAGAAAGAGGGAACTATGAAAGGTCTTGAATGTAAAAATTTTTTATGACCAAAGAAAAGAGAGAAGAACTGAAAGATAAGAGTATTTTTCACAGAAGAGAAAAGAGAAGATGGAACTATGTAAAGGACTTGAGAGAGAAGAGCATTTTTCCACAAGAGGAGAAAGACAGAAGATGGCCATGTAAAGGACTCCACCACCCGTGCATAGTTTGTGTTTTCCTTCAATATTCCAGCTTGTCTTAATACCGCTAATACCCCAAAATCCTGTCCCCTTACACACTGTCGCCCTGGGCATTCATCCTGCTAACCCATTGCATTACCGCTGCTTTTGGGGGCAAAAAAAGAGCGAGCCATTTCCCCCGTAATCACGAGGAGATTTTGTTAGCTTGGTGACAGGGACAGATCCACGGATCGATACGCTTGTGCTTTGTGCGGTTTAAAAGACAAAGTCTGCAACAAAGCTAGGGCTTCTGGGTATCAAGGGGAAATGGTGGTCTAGAGGGGTAGAATGGGTTGCTAGGTTTTGGGGTATAGTTTTTTTTCGTTGCTGAATGAAACTTTGAAACGGGTTGAAAGTAGGGAAACCTGGATCTTTTGCAAGCTAGGAAATAGATTTATGCCGTCATTCCTTTATCATTCTTAGTTCATCAACTGTCTTCCTTCGGTCTCTTTCCGGTTTGGTATGTTTTGGACTTGTGTGTTATCTGTCTACAAGTGACAGAAATGGGAACGGAATATATTAACTGTCGGGAAATACCTTTTTATAAGAAACAGAGATTAACTCAACTGTCTCTTCGCCGCTGTTGTCGTAGGGCTTCTCACAATGTCACAAGGGTTAGCCATTTTCTCCGCCCTTCCCTGTTTTCTACAATCTCCTGTAGCCCCCCCCCAAACCCCTTTAAACAGTTTTTTTTTGGGCAGGGGGGGGAATTTTTTTCTCTTTTTTTCCTTTCCCCCCCCCAAATTTTTCCCCCTTGGGAAATTGCCCACCAGTTTTTTTTTTGGGGTCTCTTTTCCCAATGTCCCCCCCCCCCCCCCCCCCCCCAAAAATTTACCCAAAACCATAACCCCATTTTTTAATTAAAAAATAAAAAAAATTTAACTGTTTTCATTTGTTCTTTAAGAGCCAGGCTAAAAAAAAAAAAAAAAAAAAAAAAAAAAAAACTCCCAAAAAAAGGATTTGGGAAACCCAAACCAATCCCTAACAAAACAAAATTTTCCCCCTTCAAAAACAATTAAAAACATTGTTTTTTAAAAAAAGGGTAAACCCCCAAAAAATAAAAACAAAAACTGTCAAACATATCCCGGGGTTTAAACAAACAAAAAGTCTCCTTTGACCCCCCATGAATTTTCCCCCCCGTGAGGAGGCCAGGGGACCTTCAGTATACCAAACCATCCCCCTTCGCAATTATGTGCTAGGGGTTCCCTCATTTCTATCATCTCTTTGTTTTTCCCCGGTTTTTTTTTTCTATCACCTTTTTCTTAATGATTTTTTGAAAAATTTTGGGGCCCTTCTCCTGTTTTTTTCTAGAAAGTCTTACATAACAATTCTTTCTCACATTGAAGTGGGTTGCTCTGGGTTGCCTCCCCCGGCCTTAACGGGGTCCCAACAGGTCTTCCCCCCTCATACATACAACAGGGGGGTTTTTTACGCTGGGAATTTATGAGAAGACAAACGTAATGTGAAAAATTTAAAACAACATTTTCCCAAAATTCGTTTCCCCTTTCAACTATTTTTCTCCGGACTCAACCGGGCCTGTTAGTCCCCTTTTTACATCTTTATCAAAATAGCCTCTGAGACTAAAAATTTTTTCCTTTCCCAAAATCCCCTTTTTTTAACGAGGAAAAAAAAAAAAAGATTAAAATTTTTTTTTTTTCCCCCCTTTTTTTTTAAAAATTTTTTGCACCACTGATGAGATTTAATTAAAACCCCCCGGGGAAAAAAAAATGCTTTTTAAAAACCCCCAAAAAAAAAAAAAACATAAGACTTTGGGGAAGGGAAAAACCCTTTTTAAAACGCATGGACTTTCAAAACTTGGGGACGAAAGACCACACTCCTTTTTTTTAAAAAGCTCCTTCCCATTTAAAAAATATTGTAGCCTGTTTGAATTACAGACCCCCCCCCCCCTCCCCTCCCATAAATCCCTGTTCGTGCACTTTTTTTCCGCCCAAGTTTTTTTTCTCCCTTGGGATTTAACCCCCCCAAAAAAATTTTACAAAAAAAGGAAACCATTTTTTTTCGTAATCCCTTTGCGAGAGACAGTTTTTTTTTTTTTCAAAAAGAAAAGGGGGGAGAGAAGAGGGGAGAAAGGGGAAAAGGAAGAGAGAAGAGAGAGAGAGAAAAGAGGAGAGAGAGAGGGAGAGAGGAGAAAAAGGGGGAGAGAGAGAGA
>JASPKP010009425.1:0-10380 GCA_030674155.1 Stramonita haemastoma
TATTGATATATAGAGCAGCTATCCTAAAAGCTGATACGAGATCTGTCGCATCACATTTTGTCAAATTCTGCAAGAGACCATCCTTATCGTTGCCGTCTTCATCATCATCATCATCATCATCATCATCATCATCATCATCATCATCATCATCTTCTTCTTCTTCTTCTTCTTCTTCTTCTTCTTCTTCTTCTTCTTCTTCTTCTTCTTCTTCTTCTTCTTCTTTTTCTTCTTCTTCTTCATGATCACCATCATCATCGTCATCGTCATTGTCATCGTCAACATCATCATCGTCATCGTCATTGTCATCGTCAACATCATCATCATCATCATCATCATCACATCATCATCATCATCATCATCATCATCATCATCATCTTCTTCTTCTTCTTCTTCTTCTTCTTCTTCTTCTCCTCCTTCTTTCTTCTTCTTCTTCTTCTTCTTCTTCTTTCTCTCTCTTCTTCTTCTTCTTCTTCTTCTTCTTCTTCTTCTTCTCCTTCTTCTTCTCCTTCTTCTTCTTCTTCTTCTTTCTTCTTCTTCTTCTTCTTCTTCTTCTTCTTCTTCTTCTTCTTCTTCTTACGTCAGTTTTCACCCCAGTTTACTGCTAATTTTACATAATGCTTGGAAATTTTGTTAAGAGTTTTCAGTCTTTAACCTCTGTGTGATTTGCCCCAACACTTGCATTTGTATGTCAGTCTGTGTGTCTGCCTATTTGTCTGTCTGTCTTTCTATATGTCTGCCTATTTGTCTGTGTGTATGTGTCTCTGTGTGTCTGTCTGTCTGTCTCTGTCTCTCTCTCATCCCAATGTGTATATGTACTTGCATATACGTGTGTGTGCATGCGTGCGTGCATGCGCGCGCACGTGTGTGTGTGTGTTTTGTTTTGTGTGTGTGTGTGCGTGCGTGCGCGCGCGGGCGCGTGCGCGCGCTTTCTTCAATTTAACGTCTCTTCACTCATAGTGATATTAGACGAGAAACAAAAGTAGAATAAAATTAATTGTGTCACTTGTGTGCTTGAGTGTGTATGTGCGAGTGTGTGAGTATGTATGTCAGTGCACATGCCTGCATGTGGATATGAGCAAGTATGTGTGAGCGTGCATGTGCGAAATCATTTGTGTGTGTGTGTGTGTGCGCGCGTGCGCGCCGCGCGCGCGCGCGTGCGTGCGTGCGTGCGTGCGTGCGTGTGTGTGTGTGTGTGTGTGTGTGTGAATGCGTGCAACTATGCATGTAGGTTTGGGTTTGGTAACTAAGGTGGGTGTGTATGTATTTATCCCGTTGAGTGACTGAGAGAATTAAAAGTAAAATGAATAGAATAACCTCACCTACATGTGTCTATCCCTTATCAATCTTAAACCCATATAATCTATTTCTTGAAGAAAAAACGGGAAGGGGGGGGGGGGGGTAAATTCCTGAACAAATTAAACTCCTAACAAGAAAATTTACAAAAATTCGCCAACAGGGCTTTTAACTAAACTTTTAACTATTTCAAACATAATGACATTATCATCCAATACTTTTTCATATGACATTAATGAAAACTTATCTATGAGAGTACTATGAAAATAAGGTTGAAGTAGTTTACAGTGAAAAATTATATGTCTAGGTGATAAATCAGAGCCACATATACATCTTATTTCTTTACAAAATTTAGTTCTAAAAGCGTCCAATCGAAATCTATATACCAGGCTTCTTAACAGTCTGTTATGACAATGGCGCACTCTGTCACATCTCAACGACTCTGCTCTTGAAGAATTCTTTCGTAAATTATAAAAATGGTTCCAACAAGCTTTTTCCAGTAAATGGTTGCCCTCCTGAAGACTAAGTGGAAGATTCAGAGGTGTTGTATCTTCAGCATCAATGTCCATTGCAGCAGCTTTTGCAGAGCTGTCAGCCCATTCGTTTCCATGAATTCCACAATGTGATGGAATCCAGCAAAAGGCAATGGTAGTACCTCGTAAAGACAGAAAATGTACAAGATGAGTAATTTCAATGATTAATTCTCCTCTTACTTTTGTGCTAAAAGTTTTAAGTGCTTGCAAAACAGATTTAGAATCAATGCAAAACAACACCTTATACATATTCATCGGTAAATCTAATAAAAAATTTAAAGCCATTAACACAGCAATAAGTTCTGCAGTAAATATAGAATAACTTTTGCCTATATGATAGGATTTTTCTATCTTCAATGTTGGAACTACAAAAGCAGATCCAGCCTGCCCACTTTCAACTACAGAGCCGTCAGTAAAAACTTTAAGATAATCATTATAGTTTTCGTCAATATGAGCTCTAGCTATAGCAGCTACAACAGGGCTTTCTTCTTTTCTGATATTAGTATAATCAATATCATACTCAGCTCTGTTTAGTTCCCACTTTGGAATGGTAGAAAAAGCTGGTCGAGGAGCTACACTTCTGATGTTCATTCCTGAAGATATGAACAGATCAGAAGTGTATGAGCTGATTGTTGTCAGTGATTGTATGGATTTGGCTCTCTTGGGAAAAATGACATCAGATTTTAACGTAAGTTCTTTTAAATTAGAATTCGGAATAGTGGAACCTCTTAAAATGTACTTTGCTGAAGCTAGGTGAATTTGCTCTTCAAAAGGTAAGATACCTATTTCAGCATACATTCTTAAAGTTGATGTATGTACAGGAACGCCAATTGCCAATTTGAAAGACTTGCTATCTACACTCTGCATTTTTCTCAATAAATACTTAGGAGCAGAGAAAAAAATTTCCTGTGCATAAGTTAACTTCGAACGAACAAGAGCTGTTGCTAAATGAATAAGAGATGAAATATCTTGGCCCCATTGTTGTTTGCTAACAATTTTTAGAACATTTAGACTTTTTCTGGCTTTAGTCAGGACATGCTCTATGTGGTTATTCCATGTTAGTTTTGAAGTGAGAAATACCCCTAAAAATTTTGCAGTTTGTTTGTATTCTAATACAGAATCTCCAATTTGAAAGGAAGGTAGTACCTGTGGATCGTAGCCTGTATTGAAAAGCATCATATGTGATTTTTCAGGGGATAGCATTAATCCGTTTTCTTTCATAAATGTATGTATTTTACTTAACTCATGTTGATAAGCCTTTTTAATGTAGTTAAGAGATCGTAATTGAGTGTGTCTTTTCATGGTAACTTTCATCCATACGCATAAGTCATCTGCGTACTGAACCAGTTCAATATTGCTGGACACTGCATTGGGAAGATCGTATGTTAAAATATTGAAAAGCATTGGTGCCACTACTGATCCTTGCGGGATCCCCATATCTATAAACCTTGGACTTGAGTAAGTGTGTCCAATTTTTGTTTGAATAGATCTATTACTCAAAAACGTTTTAAAATAATTATACATGCATCCAGACAGACCAATCATTTTAAGCTTATGTAGTAATCGTAAGTGCCATACTTGATCATATGCTTTCCTGATATCAAAGAAAGTAGCAAGTACATTTTTTCGTCTGGCAAATTGATGCTTTATTTGAGTAGTAAGTTTAATAAGATGATCTACTGTTGATCTATTTTTCCTAAAACCTGCTTGGCATACAGGAATAATATTCTTTTTCTCACAGTAATGAACAAGTCTATTCAATATTATTCTTTCCATTAACTTTCCTACATGAGAGGTCAGTGAAATAGGTCTATAACTACTTAAATCAGATCTTTGTTTACCTTGTTTATGAATAGGTACAACTACAGATTGCTTCCATAATGATGGCATAGTCCCTTCTGACCAACAGTTTTGGAAAAATTTATGAAGAAATATAGTACAATTTTCAGGCAAGTGTTTTATCATTTCATTAGAAATAGCATCAATACCCACTGAAGATCTCTTGGAGCTAAGGGAAGAAATGGCATCCTTTAATTCTTGGAAAGTAATGGGGGCATTTGTATAATGGTCTTTATCTTCTTTCGGATCTGTATATTTTCCTAGGCATGCTTCCTTTGCTCTATAAACTCTGTCTTTTTCAGCTAACCCCTCTGAACGACTTGTCTCAGAAAACATGTCTACAAAAGCTTCAGCCTTTTCAAAGGGGGTTGGGAATTCCTTTTTCTCTAATTTTATGGGATAATCTGGTAAATGTATACCGTTTTTCATCTCTTTCAGTTTTTTTCCATAACTTTTGTTGATCTTTTGAGCCTAATATGTCATTTTTACAAAAGGTTGACCAGTGCTGAAGCTTAGCTTGTGCTATTACTTTATTGCAATAATTTTTTGCTTTTTTCATTTCTAAAATTTTACTTATATTAGTCCTGTCTTTAAGATAGATATTAAATGTTTTCTTTTTGTATTGCCTTGCTATTTCACACGACTCATTCCACCAAACATTGCCAAATTGTTTATTTGACTTTACTAAGCTACATTTCGAAATGGATTTATTTGCTGCATTTATAACAGCTTCAACAAATTTAGCATATGCTTCATCTATATTACTAGCTATAAATTCATCAGTATTACATTGAGAAAGAATACTGTGAAAAGCATTCCAATTAGCATTACGATAATTGAATTTGGGTATTTTATCCTCAGAAACACTGCTAGAGACCTGTCTGTTGTTTATAGTAATTATAATAGGTAAGTGATCGCTGCCTAAAGTATCTTTAATGGTTTTCCATTCACAGTTAGGAGCAATTACAGGAGATACTAAAGAGAGGTCAATAGCAGATGCTCTGTGGTTTGCAGAATCAGGGATTCGTGTTACACTCCCATCGTTTAATAAAAATAAAGTTGAATCCACAATGTTATCAACGAAATGGTTATTTATATTTACTGTACAATCCCTGTCCCAGAATGGTGAGTGGGCATTAAAGTCGCCACCCACTAGCCATTTTTCATTTTGGTCTTGTAACAAAGGTAGCCACTCCATGTTTTCATTATCAGGACCTTTTGGCAGGTATACGGAAATTACATTCATTATGAGTGATTCATCAAACTTAACTCTGGCTGCACATGCATTGATATTCCTTGCCGTTTTGTAAGGTGGAGGAATGTGATTATAATCTAAGTTTTCCTGGATATAGATAGCTGTGTTAATTTTTCCTTTGTCATCTTCAGACTGAAAGACAGGTGGATAGTAATAACCTGTTAGTCTGGGAAGTTTACTTCTACTTATATTCAATGACTGCAGAAGTAACAAATGATACTTATTTTTTGAAAGATGTTGAACAAGAAAATGTAGATTTCTTAAAATAGATCGACAATTCCATTGCAAAATTGCAATGTTATTATGATTCTTCATTGACAAAAAAAAATTAGTAATAATGCAACCATAAAAACAAGCAAAAACCAAACAAACAAACCTGTTTATGTTTAATTCCTAAAGAGGAGTGTAAAAAAAAAAAAAAAAAAAAAAAATAAATAAAATAAAATAAAATAAAATAAAAATAAAATAAAAGACTGAAATAATGTGATTATAGACTAAGAAGAAGGAAATGCCCTCTCTAAAAAAAAACAACAACAACAAACAAACAAACAAACAAGAAAAACAATCTATAAATAAATAAGATAAGAAAAGAAAAAGAAACACTGAAAACAGCTAGATTAACAGGAATGAACAATAAAGGGAACAACTTCCAAACTAGAACAGACTGGATTTATCAAAATACAGTCAACAAGTGGCGGGAAAACAATCAGTAATATGTGCTGATTGAAGCAAACACTTTTTTTTTTTAAAGTTAACGCAAAGAGTACGGAACATGACAGGTACCTACTCCTTTTTAAAAAAAAAATATATATATATATATGTATATATATATTCTTTTTCTTTTCAACTAATACAACCATTCATTCAATATATCAAATCTACTTCCCCACGGTTCCATAGGGCCTCCTCCATAGCGTGGATGCTGTGGCACATATGGGTAGGGTCCAGGCAGGCGTGGGAGGAAACGTCTGGTCTTCTTTGGAGTTTCCCAGAAGAGTCCTCGTACATGCCTGCCCAGGTTCCCTGCCAACACGCTGGCCCCTCTGGACGTAGGGTGAATACCGTCTCTAAGGGTCCTGTAGTTGTTGTTCAGACTGGCATGACTAACAAAAGAGACATTGTCAACACCAAAAAAAGCAGACATGATAAGAGCATTGAAAACTTCTCGTTTCAAGTTCAGCTCTGTATGTTTTACAGGAGCAATTTTGCTAACTATTATTTTTAATTTTGGATGTTTTGTTGCAATTTCTTTCACGCATTTTATAAACAACTTGCTACAAAGTTGTTTATAAAATGCGTGCGCGCGTGCGCGCGCGTGTGTGTGTGTGTGCGTGCACGCGCGCGCACAGGAGCTATGCGTGTGAGCGTATGTACGTGTATATAATGTAGACTAAGGTGTGTCTGCGTGACTGTGTGCATATAATTATCTGGATGTAGTTTTCGAGTGTACGTCTGTGGTTTCTTGATCACATGGCATTTTGACGAGTTTTATAATGTACATATGATGATAGTTCTCCAGCTCCAATCACAACGCGATGTCGCGCCATGTCTGATTATTTTATCCCTACGCCATTGTAGTTATGTTCGGCTCCAGACATTAAGTGTATGGTTGTTGTCTGTCGTGCCGGAGCATTATCACGATTCGATGATATACTAAGACCAGCAAGCAAACAATACATCATGACGTTTGACGACTTATTATCCACTAGCGTCTTTTCCTCTCAGACATTCTGCATTAGCATGATAAGTGATGTACACTGTCAGCCATTTTACTCTTACAAAAGAAATGTCTGTCTACCGCGCATCACCCTAAGGACCTCATGACATGTTGTTGGTCACATTAAAGCCTGTGATGATACATCATGGACAATTGCCATTCTTTCTCTTCTTTTTTTTCTATTCTTTTATTTTCTTTTTTATTTCGAAGACAATGCACTCGTGTGTGTTTTTATTTACATCCAGTCCCTGTTTGCGTATGATTTGTCAAATTTGTCATCCGTTCCCATGAAAAGGCAGAACAGGTTTTAACCTACACACAGGATGTTCTGCGTGCGCTCACACGTGGTACCTCGGTTATAGTCTCATTCGAATGACTCTCTTTGTATGTGTCCCTGTCAAGAAGAAGAAGAAGAGGAACAACAACAACAACAACAATAACAATAACAACAAGATGATGATGATGATGATGATGATGAGATGATGGATGATGATGATGATGATGATGATGATGATGATGAGAGAGGGGGGGGAGACAGAGATACAGACAGAAACAGAAACAGAGACAGACAGACAGACTGACAGACAGACAGACTGACACATAGACAGACAGACTGACTGACTGACTGATGGACAGACAAACAGACAGACAGACAGACCAGCAAGAGTTGGCGATCTGTTTCTAACGCGGCAGAAGAAATCAAATGCATGTGTAATGTGAACTGACGTTCTCTCACAGCTTTTTTCTCTTGGGACACATGTGTGTGTGTCCGTGCGTGCGTGCGTGCGTGCGTGCATGCGTGCATGCGTGCTTGTGTGTGTGTGTGTGTGCGTGTGTGTGTGTGTGTGTGCGTGCGTGCTTGTGTGTGTGTGTGTGTGTGTGTGCGCGTGCGTGTGTGTGTGTGTGCGTGCGTGTGTGTGTGTGTGTGTGTGTGAGTGTGGATGCGTGTTGGGGTGTGGTTGGGGGTGGAGTGGGGGTGGGTTGCGTGCGTGCGTGTATGCATGCATGTGTGCATGTGTATTTGTGTGTGTGTGCATACGTGCGCATGCGTGTATCCGTCCTCAGGTGTGTGTGTGTGTGTGTGTGTGGTGTGTGTGTGTGTGTGGTGTGTGTCTGTCTGTCTGTCTGTCTGTCTGTCTGTCTGTCTGTCTGTCTGTCTGTCTGCCTATGTCCTCTGTGTTTGCAGATAAGGGTGCTTGTGCATACATATGTGTATGCACGTGCATGGAATAGTGCATGCATGCTCGCGCATGTATTGCACATAACACAAATTATACACACACACACACTCCCGCAATTCCTATCATTCATCTTGCGGGCAATGCATCACTTAAACGCTATGTTTAATCCCCCCCGCCCCCCCCCCCCCCCCCTCTCTCTCTCTCTCTCTCTTCTGTGCAGACAGCCCATCCATTATTTATTCTCCAAAAACAGCAGCTGGCCATCAGTCATTTTGTTCTTCTTATCTCCTCACATCAGAACACCTTGCGCCACACGTTAAATCCTGTTCCGCTTTTCGTAAGAGTAGGCCATTGTGTGCCGATGGGAACGGATGACAGAATTTACAAAAGTGCATACACACGGGGACTGGAGTAAAAAAAAAAACAAAAAAAAACACATGAGTGCTTATTCCATTATCCTCGAGATAAAAGAATAAAAAAAATAATAAATAAATAAATAAAAGAACTATCATTTATTTACAGTCCCATCTCTACAGCGCTATCAGTTAATTCCATTTATCTTTGGCATACTCCCTCCCTGTGTGTTTCAAAGCCAATATCATATCTGAAGCTTACACCAGTCCCTGTTTTGTTCATGTCTGGAACACAAAACGTAGCTGCAATATACGAAGCATGATTATTACGAACATTTAAGGGGTTTTTTTTGTTTGTTTCTTTGTTTTGCCGCTTTCATCTTCTCTGATGTACGGGGGACGGGATAACCTAGTGGTTAGAACATTGTGTTGGCAATCTGACGACCCGAGTTCGATTCCCGTTCGAGGGGGTTTTTCCCCTGGAGTTAACATCAGTGCTGACTCCACTCTCCCCAAAAGTCTTTTCGGATGAGACTGTAAACCGAGGCTCTGTGTGCAAACGCACGCCGAACATCTTGCGCACACGTTAAATCCTGTTCCGCTTTTCGTAAGAGTATGCCATTGTGTGTCGGTAGGAACGGATGACGATTTACAAAACTACATACACACAGGGACTTGATGTAAAAAAAAAAAAAAAAAAAAAAAAAAAAAAAAAAGGCACATGAGTACTTATCCCATTATCCGCGATATGAAAGAATGAATAAATAATCAAATCAATCAATATGCCTGTGCTGTCGTTTTCATGGGGCCCATTCTGGTCTCTCGCTTCCAGCTGTACCAAAGCTTGCTCGTTGTCTTGTACCCCCAGGGCCAGAAGTTTGCAACGAGCGTATCGATAGTTACGATGCCGTGAGGCTGTCGACAGGAAGGGCCCTGCACTGCTGTTGGGTCACTTCGGGAGTGTTCACTGGCTGGTGCCTGTACTGATCTTACAAGGCAAGATAGGTCAAAGCAAGGCAAGATAAGACAAGGCACAGAAAGCAAAGCAGGCCAAGGCATGGCATGGCAAAGCAAGGCAAGATAAGACAAGGCACGTAAAGTAAGGCAGGGCAAGGCAGGGCAGGGCTGGGCAGGGCAAGGCAAGGCAAGGCAAGGCAAGGCAAGGCAAGGCAGGCCAAGGCAAAGTCACGATAAGACAAGGGACGGAAAGCAAGGCAAGGCATGACAAGGCAAGGCAAGTCAAGGCAAGGCATAACAAGGCATGACGAGGCAAAGCACGGCAAGATAAGACGAGGCACGTAAAAGCAAGGCAAGGCAAGGCAAAGTAAGGCAAGGCAAAGTGGTTTTTTTTTCAAAACCCATTAGAGTTATATGAAAGTGTTATATATTGCACGTAACTAACTCAAAACATGAAACACTAACTGACCTTTGGAAACAAACATAATTCATTGACGTTGTCAACTACACAATCTGGTTATTAATGCATCAACAGGAACGAGTATTTCGGCAAAATAAGTACAAAAACTAAAGTAAATGAAAATAAAAGACGGGAGCTTTTAAGTGATCATTGTGTTGATAAAGTCAAAACGCTTTTAACATTATTGCAAGGCAACGATCTAAATGGGTAAGTACACGTTTATTTTTGCCTTGAAAAAGGAAGCTGAATGTCAACACATTTGAACTCTTTCAAGAAACTTTCCGCGGATCTATTTTCTTCTTTTCAATTAAGACAAGACAGTTCATGATAATAATGAAATTCATTCCCTAATTCACAAAGATCACACTGTGAACAAAGTCTCTCTTCATGAAAAATGCTGAAGGTTCATCCTGGACGGTTGCGGCTCAACATTCATACTTCCAAAGACATGAGCTACACACACGATACACCGCTTACAACGCTCTCATCTGACGACATAAATCGTACTATCTAAAATTAATGGGTGGTAACTAACCTAATGGGACCTAACCTAATGGGAGCTAACTGACCTAATTGGAACAAACCTAATGGGGTAAAACCTGACCCAATGAGAACAAAACTAAACCTAATGGGAACAAACTAACCTAATGGGAACAAACTAACCTAATGGGAACAAACTAACCTAATGGATGACCTAATGGGAACTAACCTAATGGGAACAAACTAACTAATGGGAACAAACTAACCTAATGGATGACCTAATGGGAACAACCTAATGGGAACAAACTAACC
>JASPKP010009426.1:0-10380 GCA_030674155.1 Stramonita haemastoma
TTGGGGTTACATTTCCGTTAATTTTATTCCAAAATTTTGGGGGAAAAAGGGGAGAAAGGTTTGGGGGGGGGGAGGGGGGGGGGGGGGGGGGGGTGGTTGGGGGGGGGGGGGGGGGGGGGGGGGGCGAAAAAGGGGGCTTTTTTTAAAAGGGGGGAAAATTGGGTTTTGGGGTTGGGGGGGGGGGGGGGGGGGGGGGGGGGGGGGGGGGGGGGGGGGGGGGTAGAAAACAAAAACCGAAAGTAAAGAAAAAGTTGGGTTTTTTTTCTTTTTTTTTTGCAAAACCCTTTTTTTTTTTCTTTGTAAAAATAGCTTGGAAGAAAAAAACTTTTGGAAAGATTTTATTTGATTAAAATTACCTGGATTGAATTCCTTTAAATTTAAAAAACCAAAAAAAATTTTTTAAAAAAAGGGAAACTTAAACTAACCCTTTAAGTGTTTTAAACGTCTTGTTTTTTTTTTGTTGGGAAAATTTTTAAAACCCTTTTCTCTTGTTAAGGGGGTGGGGGGGTGGTTTTTTGGGGGGGAGAAAGAAGGGTTTTTAGAAAAATTAAAGTAATATAGAGAAAAGAGGGAGAAAAAAAAAAAGGAATTATCTAAGTTCGGATTTTTTTTTTATCTGCCACAGTTTTATATATTTAAGTATCACAGTGTTTTTTTTCTGTTTTTTTTTCTGTCACCTGCCGAAATATGTTTTTCCTGCCTTCTCTCTTTTTTCTTTGTTAAAAACACGTTTTTATTTGTAATGAGTAGCAACAACAGTATTAATTTTTTTTAGGGGAAATAATTTTCCCATCCCTACCAAAAGTTGGGAAATTTAAAAACAGTAACAAATTTTTTTGGGGATTAACTTAAAACCCCTTTTAGTAATTTCGCCGGGTGGAAAATTGATTTTGGGCACAGTGGTGTTTTAAAGACCCCCAAAAAGGATTTTGTCACAAGTTAACAGGACTGGAAAAAAAGGTTTCCTTTAGTAAAAATACTGGGCCAAAATTTTTAAAAATTTTAGTTTATTAAAAAAATTTACCCCCAAACGTAATTTTTTGAACATTGGGGTTCTTTCCGTACTTTTTTTCTTTTCCATCTTTTTTTTTCCACCTATACTACTGAAAAAAGGCTTTTTTTTAAATTTTTAAACCCAGATCATTGTAAAAGGGGACCTTTTCACTTCGATCCCCGGGGAAAAAAAAAAAAACCTTTTTTACTTAGATCACTATAAAAGGCTCTTTTCACTTCGATCCCTGTAAAAAGCCTTTATTTTACTTCAATCACTGTAAAAGTCCTTTTTTCACTTTGATTTACTGTAAAAAGGGTCCTTTTTTACTTCAAAAACCCCTGTAAAAGGCTCTCACTGCCTTTTTCCCGGGGAAATTTTTTTTTATCACAAAAATTTGGGGCCAAGAACAAATTTAAACTTTTTCGATAGAAGTTTTTGCTTAGATATAAAAAAAGCAAAAAACCACTTGGATTGAATGGCCTTTCCCCCTTTCATGACTGAAAGTGAGAGGGAGGGGGGTCAATTTGAGGACTTTGCCGGTTTCTTTTTTTCTCTCATCCAATCTTTTTGATTTAAACCCAAACCCTTTTTCTTTGGCTTTAAAAACCATGAAAATTTTTTTTTCAAAAACCTCCCCCAATTTTGTTTTGGGAGGGGGAAAAGGGGAAAAAAATGGGAAAAACCCCGTCTAGGGGGTGGGGTGAGGGGAGGTAGGGTTGGGGATTGTTTTTTTTAAGGGGTTTGCCCCTTTATTATGGTTCACCCAGTAAAGTTTTAAAAAGCAGAAGCTTGACAAGTGTACTCCAAAAAAAGGAATTAGTTTTATTAAATAAAAAGAGGGGGAAATGTATCCCGCTGTTTTATTTTTTTGTTCTTATGATGCCAGAGTTTTATGTATTTTTTGGTTTGGTGTCTTAGAGAAATTTGTTCAGGGGGTGTTTGTTTGCTTTAGTGGTTTTTGAATTTTTTTCCTTCCCTTTTTTTTTTTTTTTTGAGACAAAATGGAAACCTATAGCATTTTTAAAGCTGCTTTTAAAACTTTTAAGAAAGTTTGGGGAAACCCGTGCACCCCTTTTTTCTATATAAAAACCCGATGAAATTTATTTCATAAGTTTTAAATGTTTCTCTCCTGCTTCCTTGGGCCCCTTAAGAGAGGGGGGTGGGGAAAAAGGGATCTAGTTTTTAATTTTTTGGTCAAAAATTCCCCTTTATTGGGGCCCCTTTTGGCTGCGCCTGCCATTGCGCTTAACTTGTTCCCCCTTTTAATTTCTTTCCCCTTGCCTTTTTACATATGTTGGGTTTTTTGTTTTTAGCAAAGCGCTAAAAAAATTAAACCAAAAAAAAAAAAAAAAAAAAAGATTTTGGGTTTAAATGCATGTTCAAAATTTTTCATTCATGCTTTTGGAATTAAATTTTTTTCAGTTTGCACCCCCACGCCAAAAAAAGATTCCTCACATCCCCCTCCTTCCTCTCCCCCCCTCCCTCCCCCCCTCCCCCCCCCCAACCTTCAGGGCCCCTTTTGTTCCCATTCCCCTGTCCCCAAATTTTTGGTATCATTCCTTCAGTGTAATTTTTTAAAACCCCAACCCTTCCCAAAATACTTTTACCCCGACCCCCCATGAAAAGACCCGTACTCTGTTTTCCCCTTTTTTCTGCTTTTCCCTTTTTCAAACCCCACCAGGTTTTTTATATCGCCTGCCCTTGGCCCCCCAGTTTTCTGGGGAATCGGGTGTGTCATGGTATAAAACTTTTTTTAAAAAAAAACCACTCCCAAACTGTCCGCAACTCTCTTCTCCTGCTGTAAAATCAAAACATGATCGCATCAAATCTGAATTCTGCGTTTTCAATTTTCGGGCTTGACAGGGAACCCTTTCCTCAGGCTCCCTCCCTCCTGACAAAAACTGCATTTTGATCCAAAGCTTTTTCCTTTAACCTCCCGGTTTTTTCATATCCCTTCAACCCTTTAAAGCCCCTCCCCTCTCGTCCACCTTCATTCATGGCTTTTTCATTCCGGGGTTTGGGGCATCAAACTGTTTTCTTTTCGTTTTAAATTTTTGGCTTTTCATTTAAACAACCCTTTTATTGTTAATTTGCAAGTTTTTTCGGCAGAGAAAAGTGGGGAAATTTCTGTCCATTTAACACATATTAGTGTGAAATTTTTAGCCCTGGGGGAAAAAGGTTTTTTAGTTTTTTTTTGGGGGTTTTTTTTTTTTTTACCTTGGGTTTTGTAGCGGTGTTAATCAGGTTAGCTTTTTTTTTCCCTTTTGGATTTTGTCGTGCTGACATCCCCACTGGTGTAAACGTTGTTTTTCTGGTCTGTTTTTTTGGGTAAGTGAACAGCAAGACTGAAACCAAACCTCCCCATACCTTGCTCCCGCTTTTGCCCCCGCTTATGGGGCTGGCCAAAGTGGGCAGTTATCTAGGGTTTTTGTTTTTCCTATAACGGCCTTCTAAAACCGGGATTTAAAATTTGTTTGGGAACGTTTTTTTTTTTCCAGTGACTTGCGTATAAAAAAAAAACATTTGCATTCAAAAAAAGATGTTTTTTTTTTGTTAAAAAATACGCATCCATTTTGGGGACAGTGCAAACACAGGCAAATTTTTCTATCAAAAAACCCCATCGGGTACAAAATCTTTTTCATGGGGCTGGCAGAGCTCAAAGTTCTATCAATTCTAAAGTTTCTTTGCAACCATCTGAGAAGGGAGCCTTTATTGTAAAGCATCCCGTCACCTTTTTTTAAACACACCGTATGAAAAAGCCATTTTCAAGTGCCCTTTCCCTTCCAACAAAAAGGAAAACAGGGGGTGGTGGGGGGGGAGGAGATGTGAACTTTTAAGAATGGCACCAAAAGACGACCCCCGTAATACTGTGCAGTTGAAAAAGTTTAAATATTCAACATCCAGTCTCTTCCTTTTTCTGCCTCACATCTCATTTTCCCTCTTTTGTTTTTGGGGGGGGGGGGGGAAAAGTTGTGGAAAGGATTGTTTTGAATGCTTGTTTACCCCCAAAAATTCCCCATCGTGTTTTCCTTTTTGGGGTCTGCCCCTTTTGTCTTTTCCTTTCTTCCCTTTTTTTTTTTCCCCCCCTCCCCCCTATTATGTTCATTTAAACCCTTGCTGTGCCCTTTTTTCCCTTTTTTCTTTTTCCCCCCTCCCTTTTTCCCTTCTTCTCTCTATCTCTCTCCCCCTCCCCCCCCTCTCTTCCCCCTCCCCCCTTTTCTTCTCTTCCCCCCCCTCTCTCTCTCTCCCCCTCCCTTTTCCCCATATACATTTTCCCCCAACAAACCCCCCCAAAACACACCACCACCACCCCACACACCCCCCAAAAAAACACACAAAAAACATTCTCCTTCTTTATTCCCCTTTTCTCACTCACCCTTTTTTTCGTTTCCCCTTTTTTCAGTCCTCTCTTACTCTTTTCTTTTCCCAGGGCTCTTTTTTCCCTCTGCACCTCATCACACAGCTTTTGAACCCTTCAGTCTTGACAAACTCACTAATCAGAAAAAAGCTTTTTTAAACCTCCTCTTTGACAAAACATACTAAAAAAAACAAGTTTTTTAAAACCCTTCACTTTGCAAACATCAATAAAAAAAAACAGCTTTTTGAACACCTTCAGTCTTTGACAAAACATCACTAAAAGAACACAGCTTTTGAAACCTTTAGTCTTGACAAACATCACTAAAAAGAACAAGCTTTTGAAACCCCTTTGTCTTTGACAAACACACTAATAGAACACACCTTTGAACACCTTTGTCTTGACAAACACATAAAAAACACACCCTTTTAACACCCCCATCTTTTAAAAAAACTTTCCCCTTAAACCGGCACAGTTTTGAACACTTCAGTTTTTTTTTGAAACATCTTTAGGGCCAGCTTTTTAACACCTTCAGTCTTTGAACCCCCATCACTAAAAGAGACACAGCTTTTGAACACCCATTTTGAACAAAATTTTGAACACAGCTTTTTAACCACCCAGTAATTTGTCACACTTGAAATTCATCTTAAAAGGTCCCCCAGTTTTAAACCCCCTCACTAAAAGATCAGCTTAACCCTTTTTCAAATCACTTTGTACTTACTTCCCCTGCCCCCTTGTGTTGGTCTTGAAACCCTAATCCCTTTACAAACTCATAAATTTTTCCTTTATTAAAAAAAATAAAAACAGGCACCGTTTTTAACCCTTTTTGAAACAAAACAGCTTTTAAACACCTTCGGTCTTTTTTCACCGACCACATTGCCCCTTTCAGTAAAACAAAATTTAACACCCTCCGCTTTTTCACCGACCAACATGATAATATCGGCACACTGTAAAAGGAGGTTCCCTGTTCCCGGTGTTACTCTCCAAAGCACAAGAACACATGTTTTCTCTTGGTGCCCTTCACGTGTGTTAGGCTTGATCTTCCCATAACTTCGCAGGGCTTTTTTTTGTTGTTGTTGTTGTTTTTTTTTTTGGTTAAACTTTTAACCCTGCCTGTAACGAAACCTGCATGTCCCTTTTTTTTCCCATCATTAAAACAAAGGTTTAAAACACATTGCAATCTTGATTTGAAGATATCCTTTTTTTCCCCTTGGGAAAAAAACAGAAGGGGCTTTAGTCTGAAAAGTTGCAGTTAGGGCTTTTGATTTTTGGTTTATTTCTGGTTTGTTTTGGGGGTATTGGGTTTTTGGAGTTTCCTCCCATTTTTCTTGTTCTTTTTTTTTGGGGAAAAGGTTATTATTTGATGTTACTTTTCTTTATGCTAATAAACGGGAAACTGCAAAGGGAAAAAAACCGGCGTTTTCTTGTTTTGAATGTGTCCTGGCCAAAACCTTTTACTTTCAAGCAGGGCAGTACTTGCAGTATCTTCCCTCCCCCAGAGTGTTTTTATAGAACCCACTGTATTCTGTTTTTAAAGAGAAATTTGAAATTTAATTTTCAAGCTCATGGAGTATGCAATACCCCAGCAAACAAAAAAACAAAAAAAGAAGAGAAAAATTGGGATATTTTCACTGTTGCTGAGTTAACCCCTAACTGCCCTTCAGTTGTTATGGTATCAAGAGCTAAATTAATACCCGAAAAGGGAAAGGGGAAATTTTAAAAAAAATCTTTCAAAGTTTTTAAAATTTTTTCAGCTTCAGGTGATTTATACCCACATATTCTTCTTTTTTTTTTTTTTTTTTTTGTTTTTTGCTCCTTAAGAGTAAAATTCAAGGGGAAATGAAAAATTTGGGGAAAAAAAGGTTTAAAAAATTTTTTGGAAAGGAAAAAAAAGTGAAAAATATGGAGGGAAAACATTCACTCAAAATTTTTATTTTTTTTTTTAAAGACTTTCGTTGATGTGAAAGGTCTATATAAGCTTTTGCATTTCCTTGTTACTTGATAAGGTTTCAAAATTTATATAATTTGAATTTAAAAAACCAGCTTTCCGGGATGTAAATGTAAAAACAAAGCCCCTTTAAAAGTTAAGCAAGGGATCTGGGGTTCTTTACTTGTTGACACAATAGTGATCAGGGTCCCTTTTTAAGATGTCTCCAATACTCCACATTTTTCCGTACCCCTTTTTCCAACCCCAAAATTTTTTTTTCCCCCTTTTTCTTTCCCTTTTAAAAAAAAAAAAAAAAAAAAGAATAACCGGCCTTTTTTTTTTTGGGAAGCCTTGCTTTTTTGCACAAGGAAATGTTCCTTAAGGGTTTTTTTTTTGAGTGAACCCTTTGCCCTCTCTCCCCTCTCTTCTCTCCTCTCTCTTCCCCTCTCTCTCTCTCTCTTCTCCCCTTCTTTTCCCCTCTTTCCCCCCTTTCCCCCCCCCCCCCCCCCTTTTTTCCTGTTTTTTTTATTTTCCTCCCCCCCCCCCGGGTGTGTGTGGGGTTTTTTTGTGTGTGTGTGTGTGACCCTTGCCCCCTCCACTTCATGTTTGATCTTTCCAGGGGCCCTTTCCCTAATTTTGGGGTGTTACTTGGCCCCTTCCTAAAAAATTTGCGGCCTTCTTCTTTTTAATTTTGGGTTTTTCAATTGCAAGGGGGGCAGAGTGGGCCCCTGGGTCTTTTGGTGGTGATTTACTTTTAGGAGCCCCCCCCCCCCCCCCCCCCCCCTCTCATGCACTTTGCTGTGTTTTTTTAAACACATGCACATAATTTTCAGCATGCTGTGGACCGTCCACATACCAGGGGTGTAAACTCTGTTGTGTGTTTGGGGCCTTGCGCGCACCACAAACACACACACACACACAAAACCCACACACCCACACACACACAACACACCCCCAAACACACACACAAAACCACAACACACACCACACACACAACATCGCCTTTCAAACACAACCACAACACACACACACCACACACACAACACACACAACACACACACACACACAACACAAATGGCCATTCAAACCCCACACACAAATACACACACACCCCACACCAACACAACCACCACACAACCCCACAAAACCCACACCACAACCCCACAAAAACCCACAAAACCCCCCACCCAAACCACACACCCCACAACACACACACACACACAAACACACACCACACACCCCCACACACACACACACAACAAACACACACACCACAACAAAAACCCACCCCCTCAAGATTTGGCCCATACCTTCTCCACCTCTGCACTGACTCCCCCCCCCCCCCCCCTCCCCATTTTCCCCAAACTAAAAACCACACCTCCCACCCTTTTTCTCCTGTCCCCCTCTCACATCCCCCCCCCCCCCCCCCCCCCCCCACCCCCCCCCCCCCCCCCCCCCAGCCCATTCACACCTTGTCCCATTGCCTTTTTGCAATCTTCTTTTCTTCTAAAGCAGTTGGTTGATTGTAGGGGCTGATGTTGACTGTAGCCTTTGCTTTGTGCTGTTCCCTCTATCGTGCACACACTGAGCAGCTTAAACCTGTATGAAAGCATTCGCGACCCCTGACTTTTTGACGACCCTCACGAATCACAGACCCCACCACTCAGTAAG
This sequence comes from Stramonita haemastoma, assembly GCA_030674155.1. Lineage (NCBI taxonomy): Eukaryota > Metazoa > Mollusca > Gastropoda > Neogastropoda > Muricidae > Stramonita > Stramonita haemastoma. Next base: position 7,948 of record JASPKP010009426.1, read on the forward strand.
ACCTACCTGCCAGCCCCCCCCCGGTTTGTGTCCCCTTCCCGGGCTCCTCCTTCCTCCTCCTCCTCCTCCCCCTTCCCACCCCCCTCCCCCTTTCCGGGGTACTTCTGCTGTGTGTGGATGCTTAGGAGACAAGTTTTTCGGCGTTTTCCCTTTCCCAACCTACTTTTTTTTTAAAAAAAAATTTTAGATGGGGCATGGTTTGGGCAGAAAATTTTAGTTTGGCAGGGTTTGGGAGAAAATTGAGGGAGTATTTTTTCTGCTGGTTGCTCTCCCCTCTCACTCCCTCTCTTTTCAGGGCAGATGATGATGGCGTAGTTTGACTTCAGGCTTTTCTGCAGCTCCCCCAGTTGCAGGGTTTCTTTTTGTTTTACTTTTTTGTTTGTTTTTTTGTAAAGGGAAAAAAATGGGTGGAATTTTCAGGTGATGGTTAAAGAGGTTTTTTTTTTTCCCCAGTTTAAAAAGGGGATTCTGTTTTTGTTTTTTTTTTTGTTTTAAAAGGGGGCCCCCTCGTCTAGCTTTGGGGTTTAGTGTAGTTCACAGCCCTTTGGTTGGGGGGAAAAGATGGTTTATTTTTTATTTATCGTTGTTTAAGATTAAAAAAGTTTTTTTAGTACAATTTGTCACTTTTTCTCAGTGCTTGTGTGCAGAGACTTTTTAAATGTGGATTAGGCGGGGATCTCTTTTCAGTTTCATAGGAACAATTGATTTCTGTATATTTATAATAGTGATATATTGTATAACCATTTAGCAGGGGCAAAAAGTTTGGGGAAAGTAATTACCTCCAGAGTTTTGAATTGTTTTTTTAATCATTGTTATTGTTACTTTTGTGAAATGTTCTGTGATCTTTTGTCGCCCAAAGATGTCAGGTCTTTGCTGAGACCTGTAATGAATTTGGGAAGTCATTTTAAAAATACTGACACAGAAATCCCCTAAGTGATTATAATATATGCTATTGTAAAACAGCTTTTCATATCAGGGGGGCCCTCCATGAATGAGGGACATCATGCTTTGCATAGAGAATTTAGATTAATTGTAAGCTCTTTTTTTTTGTCATCCAAAAGGAAAATCCTTTTCAAAAGCTCAGAAATAACATGCTCATTTGTTTTTTTTGTTGTTTTTTTTTGTTTTTTTTATTTGATTGAGTTCATTCAACAAATAAGATTCCCTTGGGGGAAATTTGGTAATTCCGTAAAAATTTTTTTTTCTGTATGTGTCATATCGCTCCTTATTCATTCTCAACTGCCTGTTTTCTTCGTGTTTCTGGTTTTTCGGTTAGAAAAGCATGCGCATTTTTTATTAATTTTTCACATCCTACAATTGTAGGAATTTTATGGGGTATCCGTTTGCCCTAGTGCTCAAGGGTTAATTTTTGCTGCTTTACAGGTCAAAAAAGTCTATAATAGACTGCTTTTGGGGCCCTTGGGGTATAATGAGCTGTTTTGTCCTGGGGTAAAAAAGAACCTGGGTTTATTTTTTCGGGGTGTAAAAAAAACTTTTTTGTTTTCCCTCGGGGTTAAATGAACTGCTTTTGTGTCTCGGGTATAAATAGAAAAATCGTTTTGTCTCTCTACAGAAGATGCAAAGGGGTATGTTTTTTCATTTCCAGCTGTTAGAACCAACATAAACAACAAAAAGGAAAAAAAAACTGTGGGGTTTGCCCTTCTCTCTCCCTCCCCCCTCTCCCCCCTCTCTCCTTCTCACTCCCTCTCTCCCTCTTCTCTCTTCCCCTTTCCCCCACCTTTCCCCTCTCCTCTCCTCTCTCATTTTCTATTTTTCATATGTCAACGCTTAACCAAAGTATGGCTTTAAAAAATTATGATAGGTTTTTGTTTAAAAAGTTTTTGTTTGAAACTTTTTTAAAAAGCATACATGTATACTGTTGTTGTTTTATTTGTGAAGGTTAGTTTTTTTACATGGCCAGTTCAACAGAAAAGGAAAAAAGTCGATAAAGTTTTGAAAGGAATAGATATTTAAGAATACTTCTTTTTTGTGTTTGTATGTAAAAAGGGAAAAATCAATAAAAAAAAAAAAAAAAAAAAAAAATCACCCAATAAAAATTTTTTGATCAAAAGTTTTGGGGGTTTTTTTTTTTTTTTTCATTTAATTCTTCATTTTAGTTTTAAATTTAGTATTTTAAAATTGCTTTTAAATTTCATCAAAAAAAAAAAAGTAGCTGCAATTTTGTTTGGGCGGTTTTGGGGGGGGGGGGGGGGGGGGGGGTCTTTTTGGGGGGGGGGGGGGGGGTTTCTGTAAATTGCCAAACGTTCTGTTGAATAAATCAGTTCATTGTTTGCTAACAAGACAATCTGTTTGTACTTGACAGCTTTCCCGCAAAAAAGAAGCTGGGCAACTCAATAAAATGGAAATTAAACTTTGGGCCATCCACGGGAAAATACCTTTCAAAAAGGAATTTTCTGAAGTTTTCAAAAAATG
>JASPKP010009427.1:0-10380 GCA_030674155.1 Stramonita haemastoma
TGTTGTGTGTGTGTGTGTGTGTGTGTGTGTGTGTGTGTGTGCAGGGTGTGTGTGTGTGTGTGTGTGTGTGTGTGTGTGTGTAGGTGTACGGGTGTGTGTGTGTGTGGGTGTAGTGCATATGTGTGTATGGCTTTCGAGTAGATTTTTAAAATATTTTTTTATATATTTATTTATTTATTATTTATTTATTTATTTTATTTATTTTATTTTCTCTTTTGGTTGTTGTTACAGTAGTTGCTTGTATTATTTATAGGCATAGTTTATTTTAAAGTTGTTGAAATCATGTTAGCAAGTTAATGTTGGTGAAATGTTTGTTGTTGTTGTTTTAATTTGTTTGTTTGCTTTTTCCCCTTTTCTTTCTTTGTTGGGCTTTATTTTGTTTGTTTGCTAGGATTTTCTGCTTTGTTTTTTGTTGGTTTTTGTTTTGTTTGGATTTGATTTTTGCTATTGTTTTGATTTTTTTCTTTTCTTTTCTTTAGATAGATGGCTTGATGGAAAAAAGCAGATTGCTGCTTACTCAATGTACCATCTGGAAATAAAAATTTGATTGATTGATTGATTTGATTTCACCAACTGCCAGCAGGCCCAAAGTGAAGAGATGCAGGCAGCCCCACACAGGACGATCCAGGTAAAAGTGATGAGCCCCCAAATTCCTGCCGGGCTGAGAGCAAAGGCGTGAGCGGTTCCCTGTCTGTAGACTTGGGTATGGCTCCGAAGACGGGGGCTGTTGGCATCTCTGACCATGCTGGGCTTGCCAAACAGGTCGACCAGCCAGCTGATGTCCAGCAAAGTGAAAGTAAAAAAGTAGACAACGCCGAGACCATGGTTGCGAAGGTAGAAGCGGTGAAAGCCTGTGGAAGCAATCCAAACTGAAGTGTTACTCACGTGATCCATTCTAGTTCTTCAGGAGCTGGTCAGTTCAGTACCAGCGACATTTCCAGTTGCAGCAGCAACAAAAACAAAAAAGGCAAATAAAAGTTAAAAAATTAAAGCAAACTGAACCAAACCAAACAATCTAACAAATAATCTTTCTAAAGTCAGAATGCAACTGGCTATGGTGGGTAAACATGGTTAGATACTCAAAATCTCATCAGTGAACCTCGGAACTCTAGCCTAGCAACAAAACATTTAGGGGGGGGGGGGGGGGTGGAGCGTTGCGTACCCGATTTGATAGCCCGGGATCAAGCACGGGTTCCAGCCACAAGCGAGACACCCGTTTAGGAGGATTATACCCCTGGAGTTAACATGGGTAGGAACTCCACTTCCCTAAAAGTCCTTTCGAATGAGACTAGAAACCGAGGCCACGAGCGAACGCATGCAGCACATCTTCCGCACACGTTAAAATAGAATTCGGCAATATTCAATAGAATTCGGCAATACATCAGTTCCGCTATCCACTTCTGTGAAGTATCTAGGAGTCGTTGTTGACAACACTCTCTCTATGCAAAAATTCATTACCCAAACCTGTCAGTCATGCTACTATCAACTACAGCGTATTAGCGCAATTCGAAAGTACCTGTCCACCGATGCAACATCCAAACTTGTCACTTCTCTTATTCTCTCACGTCTAGACTATTGCAATTCTATTTTGGCTGGTCTGCCAGCATCATCCATCCACTCCCTTCAACGTATACAAAACTTTGCAGCTCATCTGGTCCTCAGAAAGAAAAAATCTGAGCACATTACCCCTCTCTTGCAGTCTCTCCATTGGTTGCCCTTCCACAGAAGTAAACTACAAGATCAATACCCTCTGTTACAAATGTCTCCACAAAACTGCACCCTCCTACCTCTGTGAATGTCTTCACTTGTACACACCTTCTCGCTCCTTCCGCTCGTCGGCAGATACTTTGTCCTTAAGAATACCCAGATTCAACCTATCTACTGTTGGCCGCCGCTCTTTCTCTGTTTCTGGTCCCTCGATCTGGAATGACCTTCCTCTCTCCCTCCGGCAAAAGCCTACTTATAACACTTTTAAATCCAACCTCAAGACACACTTATTTCAAACCTACGTTTTTCTCCTTCTGCTTCCATCTTTTACCTGTCCCTGCCTTCAACATCTACCTGCCAAAGTGTATAACGTTTATAGGTGTTGTGTGTGGCTGCGTGCGTGTGCTGGTGCGTAGTGTGTGTGTGTGTGTATGCGTGCGTGCGTGTGAGTGTACATTCGATTTTGTTAAAACTGTAAATTTTGTTGTGATTAATTGTGTGTTGTGTAGGTCGAATGCAAGCGCTTTGATTTGTTTTTACAAGATATAGCGCCATATAAATTCCATGTATTATTATTATTATTATTATTATTATTATTATTATTATTATTATTATTATTATTATTATAATTAAAACCTGTTCTGCCTTTTGAAAGTGTAGCCCTTTCGTGCAGGTAAGACGGATGACAAAAAAATGTAGAAGTAAACACATGTACAACGGTGTCGTGTTTAGACATCATCCATGAAGTCTGACTGCAGCTATTTCAAGGGGGAGGGAGGGGGAGAGAGAAAACGGTCAGAGTTCTATCCTAGGGACGACAAAAAAATCCCCAACAAAAACAGCTAAACAAAACAAAAAATGTGAGCTCACCAAGGAATCCAAACGGAAACCTTAAGATGTAGGCATCCGCCAGCGAGGAGGCTTAAAGGGAACACAGACCACGTTGGCTTGCCTCAGTAGCGATCCCAAGGAACCGTACTGATGTTGCTGCATCCACCTGCTGCTGCTGCTGCGTAGCTGCTCATTCTCCTCTGTTGGCTTTGTTGATGCTGGCGACCAGACACAGGAGGCGTAAAAGGTCAATCAACCATCCACAGCCCAGCAAACCAAAAGTGAAGAAGTACGTGATGCCAAAAGCAATGCGACCTGTTTAGTAAGTAAGTCTTTAATTTTAACATCTTTCCACTTAAAGTGATGCAAGAGGATCCTAAAAAACGGGAGTGGATAAGAGAGAGAGAGAGAGAGAGAGAGAGAGAGAGAGAGAGAGAGAGAGAGAGAGAGAGAGAGAGAGAGAGAGAGAGAGAGAGATTTGATTTTTTTTTCATTCTTTTATATCAAGGATGATGGAATAAGCACTCTTGTGGGTGTTTTTTTTACATCCAGTCCCCGTGTGTATGCAGTTTTGTAAATGTCATCTGTCCCCACCGGCACACGATGGCCTACTCTTACGAAAAGCGGAACAGGATTTAACGTGTGCACAAGATGTTATGCATGCATTCGCACACGGGGCCTCGGTTTAAAGTCTCATGCGAAGGAATTTTGGGGAGAGTGGAGTCAGCACTGATGTTAACTCCAGGAGAAAAATCTCCTCGACCGGACTCGAACCCGGGTCGTCTAAGTGCCAGCGCAATGTTCTGACCACTAGGCTATCCGTCCCCCCCCCCCCACCCGAGCGAGCGTGTGTGTGTGTGGTTGCGTGTGTGTTTGTGTGTGCCCACGTGCGTGCGCCCGGTGTGTGTGTGTGAGTATGTGTGCATGTCTGTGGGCAATACATAGTAATAACAAATGAAAAAGTATGCTAAACATTAAAAGATCAACAAAAAAATCAAAAGAAGTTTTGTTTTTTTTAAATCCCAACAAATGCAAGAACTACAATAAATGCCCTATAAGACTTAACAACAAACCCTTAGCAATAGCAAACGTTCGATTTACATTGTTCAATACTTCGTCAATGGAATTCCTTCACATATAGGATTATTTCCTAATGAGTGGGCTGACAGGGCTGCGAAAAAAGGTGCACGTAAAGAAAAGGGGTCTATAGTATTGCATGTCCCTCTATCCATTGCAGAGGGTTATCGGCTGTTGGAAGACGCATCCTTAAACAAATTGATAGAAAAGCATCGCCAAAACAAGTGGTTTCCACATTCAACTCCGGGTGGGAAGAGTGTAGTTGAATACATTGATTACTTAGAGACTCATACACATGCTGTCAAAGAGAGACAACTTACGACCTTATTTTTCAGGATAAGATTAAATGCATTCATGACAAAATTCAGCAAGGATGTTAAATGCTTATGTGGTGAATATATTTCAAATACCCACATCATACTTGATTGTGAACATTTAAAACCTCATCTCCCTGCTTTTTCTGCGACCTGTTTAACACAGCAACAGATTTAAGTTTCTCAGAAGGGCTAAGTCATGTTATATGCTAAATCCTTTCTTCGTCTGCTGGACCGATAGTCTAGAGATAACGCACCCGTCTAAAATTATAATAATGATAAAAAAGAAAAACAAAAACAACAAACAACACCCCCCCATAAAAAAGAAAGTCGCGGGTTCGATCCCCGGCTGAACCCAAGCTTTTCTCCCAAACCACTAGACCTTTGGTGGTCTGGACGCTAGTCAAGTCTTTCGGATAAGACGATCAACAGAGGTAATATGTGTGGCATACTTTGATGCACATAAAAGGTTTCAAGGCAATAAGATGGTCATCCGAGGCAAAATTATGTTTTAAAAAAAGGCCACTCTTACCAAAAAAACAACAACAACCGCAAACCTGAACTACTCACAGATGTAAAGAGATTCTTCAAAGTGTGTTGATATTAGTTGCTGCAGAAAGGACTCTTAGAATCTAAAAGCCATCAATGCTTACATTATTGACTCAACGTTAGTTATATGGAAACTTATCTTGAGAAAATTTCCTATTAAGTTCTACATTGACCTGCCCGTCCCTCTTCTCAATCACAGAACAGGGAGAGGAGAGAGGAGATTGATTGATTTGATTTGATTCGATTTTTGATTTTTGAATTATTCTTTTATATCGAGGATAATGGAATAAGCACTCATGTGCTTTTTTACGTTCAGTCCCCGTGTGTATGCAGTTGTGTAAATGTCATCTGTTCCCACCGGCACACGATGGCCTACTCTTACGAGACGCGGAACAGGATCTAACGTGTGAGAAGGAAAGAGAGAGAGAGAGAGAGAGAGAGAGAGAGAGAGAGAGGAGAGAGAAAAGAGAGAGAGAGAGAGAGAGAGAGAGAGAGAGAGAGAGAGAGAGAGGAAACAGACAACAGAGACAGAGAGAGAAATACAGGAGGGAGGAGGGAGGAATGGGGTCCAATCCAATGCAATGATGTTGCTTAGAGCCCCGCCGACCGCACAGGCCATATTGGGGCTGTCACCTCGTCCCATTTTAAAACTCGTATTAAAATTGTGCGACTATGTACAGTTTAAAACAGGGAATAAAACCAACTCAACTGTCCTTGCTTGTATCGACGCTCCGGTCAATCATAAGGGTCAGCCCAGGACGGCTACCGCGTCGTGGAAAAACCCACATCGATCACACACAAAATGTGATAAAACCAAAACCAGATTCCTTAAAACGACCCTGTCCTTAAAGACCAACTATACCACTTTCACTCATATTAGACCGAAAAAGCCCGATTCCCTCAGGAAGTTAAAAATGGTGTCCGGTGGAACATCCCAAAAGAGGATCTTTAGGAAGTCTGCGGTAAAATGCTTGTGCCCGATATCCTGAACATCCCGACACTCCAGGAGCAGATGCCTGATGGTTACCCGCACATCACAAGTCACGCACCACGGGGTTCCCTCACCTTTCAGCAAGTGAATGTGAGTGATGTGAGAATGACCCGTGTGTATCCTGGTGAGCACTGTCGCTTCCCTTCGGTTTTTGACACAGAGGGAAAACCTCTTTCAGGTTGGGACGGATCTGAAAAAGTTTGTTGTCTGTCTGAGCATTTCATTCCTCCTGCCAGAGAGAGTGCGCGTATTGTTCGCTTCTAGAACGGCACTGTGGACCCAGAAACCTCCTGCTCCGTGGCACACCTGGCAAGTCGGTCAACCGTTTCGTTGCCCCGAATGCCCACGTGCCCCGGAATCCACACCAAAACCACATCACACCCGTCCCGTCTCAAGGAAGTATACAATTCGTAGAACTCCTGAAGCTTAGGGTGGTTTACGTTCCTACAAGCGATAGCCTCCAGAGCAGAGAGCGAGTCCGCACAGACCAAGAAGTCTTTCTTTCCCGATCGCTGGATCAATTGCAGGGACAAGACAAGGGTGCTCAGTTCGGCCGTGTACACCAAGGCATCCGAAGGCAAGTGCTCAGAAAGCGCCGACTCCTTGATGGTGGGACAATAGGCAGCGCGGGCCACCCCCTTCTCCGACTTGGACCCGTCTGTGAAAACCCTGGTGTAGGACGGATACGACATACAGAGTTCTCAGAAGAAGACCCAATACGCCGTGGAGCTGGTGACATCTTTCCTGTGAGCGGCAAGATCGAAACAGACAGCCGGGTTTCCACCATCCACATAGGCGTTTTAGGGAACTTGGGAAGGTCGCAGATGACACCCAAATCAATACCCGCCTCCATGAGATGGGGAAGGATCCGAAAGCCCAGATGCCGGGTGGCAGAGGGCGATTTCTCAAACTTGGCCTGAAACCGAGGGTTAAGAACACAATCGTAAGCCGGGTTGTTATACTCCAAATAGAGCTTCATATAGTAATTGAGAGTCAGTCTCAGACGGTGGTTTTTCAGAGAGGGTTCTCCCGCTTCCGCGTACAGACTGTAGACTGGCGTCGTTCGAAAGGCTCCGAGACAGATCTGGAGCCCTTGGTGATGGATAGGGTTCAGTGCTTACAGGCAGGAAGGCCTCACCGAGCCATAGACCTAACACCCGTAGTCCAGTTTGGAGCGCACCAGCGCCCTGTAGACGTGCAGCAGTGTTCTGTCCGCTCCCCAATCAATATGGGCGATCACCCGCAGGAGGTTCAGGGCTTTCTAACAAGACATTTTCAGATGTTGGATGAAATTCAGCTTTCGGTCGAACACAATCCCCAAGAATTTCGCATCCGCCACCGCCAGGATGGTGGATTTTCCCAAGCGGATGACGGGGTCCGGGAAGTGCTCTCTGGACTTGTTCGTGAAGTGAATGCACTTCGTTTTGGTGACCAAAAACTTGAACCCATTGTCCTCCGCCCATTCCTGAACCTTGTTCACACAGAGTTATATCTGCCTTTGGACTCCTGCAAACGTACTGCTCGTAGCGTACAAAGCAAAATCATCCACAAACAGGGAACACTCCACCCCCTGTTGGACCGACCTGATGATGTCGTTGATATTGATGCTGAAGAGAGCCGGGGAAAGGATGCTCCCCTGAGGAACCCCCATCTCTTGCTCGAAAATCTCCGAGAACGTGGAGCCCACCCTCACCTGGAACCGTCTCTTGGCCAAAAAACTCTGCAACAACGGCAACCGACCCCGAAACTCCAAGTCCCGCAGGTCTGACATGATGCCGTACCTTCAGGCGGTGTTGTAGGCCTTTTCTAGGTCGAAGAAAACGGCCACCACGAAGCAGACCAGGTAGTCTACAGCGCAGCAATTTTTGCGGAAACCGCACTGCTCCCTGGCCAGAAGGCCCTTTGCCTCCAGATGCCACACCAGGCGGTTGTTGACCATTTTTTCCAGCACCCTACAAACGCAGCTGGTGAGCGCGATCGTTCTGTAATTGCCGGGGTCCTTTAGGTCTTTGCTGGGTTTTGGAATAGGAACAACGCAGGCCATCTGCCAAGACGGGGAAAAAACCCTGTCATCCAGATCCCGTTATAGACCTTCAGGAGGGTCGGCAGGCAGACTTCCAGAAGGTGCTTCAAAAGGCCAAAATGGACCTCGTCAGGGCCCGCTGAAGTCTCGCCGCAAGACTGCAAGGCGGTCTTCAGCTCCGGAAAAGAAAACGGCAGGTTATACGCTTCGTCGTTGCGGGACTCAAAACTCAAAGGCACTTTCTCCTGATGCAGCTTCGTGTTCAAGAATGCCTGCGTTTTCGTTTCTGCCGATGAGTTTGCCCTCAAGTTGGCGGCCAGCAAATTAGCCACCGCCTCCCTGTCGGTGACCAAAGCGTCCCCCGAGTGTAAATGGTTGGTCGATGTGGAGGTGCCCTGCCCCTTGATCTTTGCAATCACCCTCCAGACCTTCTTGCTGGAGGTTCTGCTGTTCAGCTTGGAGCAAAAGCGCCTCCACGCCTGCTCGACTTGAAAACGGAACGTGACTTGGCCCGCAGTTTCTGGTGGTCCGAAACCGCTGCCGGAGACGGTTGCTGCCTGACCAGACGCTGCGCCTTTTTGCGTTCCTTCCGGATCGCCCTGCATTTCTCGTCGAACCAGGGCACCCTGGGTGTCCCCGGTCGACCGCTGGTCCTGGGAACCGACCGCCTTGCAGCCTGAACCTCGCACGATGTCAGTGCCTCCGCCGGATCTCCCGCAGACAGGACAGCCTCCTCGTCCATTCTGGAAACAATGTCGGCCCTGAAGGCATCCCAGTTGGCCCTCCTGACGTCGAACCTCTCCGTACGGGATTCCTCTACCGCCCCACTCCGTGCCAAGACCACCGGAAAATGGTCGCTACCGTGCAGATCGTCACGCACTTCCCACCGAAAGTCCAAGACCATTGAGGGATCGCTGACTGACAGATCCAGACACGACAGCGTACCGTTCGCAGAGTGCAGATAGGTGGGAACCTTGCTGTTGAGCACACACAGGTCCTGCTCCAGAAACACCTCCTCAAGGAGGAGGCCCCTCGCGGACGACTTTTCGCTTCCCCAAAGGGGGGAATGCCCGTTGAAGTCCCCCAGCAACAGGAAGGGGGCAGGCAACTGCTGAACCAGCGACACCAAGTCTGCCTTCCTCACTGCCATCGACAGAGACAGGTAGATGCTTCACACCGTGACTGTCTCGTGCAGCGTGACCCTAGCAGCCACCGCCTGGAGAGGAGTGTTGAGGACCACACGACTGTACAGCAAGTTGTTTCTGATGAGCAAGCTCACACCGCCGGAAGTTCCATGCTCGGTGGGCTTGGCCCTTTCATGAATGGAGCTATAGCCAGACGAATTAAAACCCCTTTCCTCACTTAACTGCGTCTCCTGGAGTGCCACCACGGCCGGTTTCTGGTCTCGGCAGAGAAGCTGCACCTGCTCCCTGTTGGACGCCAGACCGCGAATATTCCACTGTAAAATGTTTGTCATAAAATGTGGTATTGCTGCTCTCGATCATTCCATCTCCGACGTATCCTCAGAAAGCACGGAGAACCGAGTTTCATGCAGAAAGTCTTTCTCGGCTTTCTTTGGCCTGTCTGAGACACACTTGACACCTTTTTTCTTGGGGGGCGACTTTTGCTCCCCGCTGCCACCACCACCACCTCGGCACCTCTACAGGCACCGGAGGGGACCGTTCTCCAACCCTCAACTGGTTTTGGGGGTGGATTAGGTTTTTCTTTGGATCCGGCAAGGAATGGAGGTAAATAGGAGGAAGGGGGGAATGGAGGGAGAGAGGGAGGCAGATGAAGAGAGATGAGAGGTTTAGTCAGGAGCGGGATGGATGGGGAGGGGTGGGGGAGTAACTATACATAGCCATCCGAAGGTTTTGCTTTTTGATAACACAGGTTCGTACACGTTTGAACAAAACATGAACATTAGCAACATCAACTACAAGCAAAAATGGAACCACTGCCACCACCTCACCCCCCCCCCCCCCCCATAAAAACACCCCAAAAAATAATAACAAAACCGCTACAAACCAAACAAACCTCTTCCCACCTGAATTTTTTTTTTAATTAAAATATGCCCAAGTCCTCACCCAAGTAAAAATGATGGGCTCCAAGCAAGCCGAGGGGAACAGCCAGAAGGTAAGCCTCCAAGAGTGACTTTTTCTTGGGAGGGGGAACAACTCCGCTTTGCAGCAGAACCCCGGCAGTGGCCAAAGAGCCCCTGTTGGGTACCACCGTCCACTGGGCGGTGCTCTGAACAGGTCCAGGGCTTGGGGACTCTGTGGAGATCATCACGCTGGTGGGATTGGGGTCTGAGGGAGATAGTTGTAAAATCTCCTCGTTTGAGGACGAAGAACAGGCCGAGGTGGAGGTAGCCTACCTGCCGCTGCTCCTCTCTCTCTCTCTGACATTGTTTTATCAGGTGGTGGTGGTGAGCCTGGTTGTTGATTTCTCGCTTTTTCTTCTTAATAGACAGCGTGTAGTTCCTGGGCTATTCAGCACAAAGCAGGTTTCTGAAAAAAGCATAGATGTATGATTATATACTCCTTTTATCTACGTAGCATTATAGACTACTTTTTATCTATGTTTTACTCACAAATATTGCCGTTACCTCCGCCTGAAAACCCATCAACGAGTGATAATGCGATACATTGATGTGTTAACTTGCATAGATAGTGGGGTTCCCCTTGCCTGCAAACAAATGACCGGGGGAGGGGGGATAGCCTCGTGGTTAGAACGTTCAGCTCGAGACCTGGACTGGAGCCAACCATGAAGGGACACCCAACCCCCATCCCCTAGTTAAACATGGTACTTAGTTCACTGCTGTAAAAATTTCTTCGGATTAGACTAGCAACAGAGGTCAACGTGTGCCAACGAACACAGAGCATTTT
>JASPKP010009428.1:0-10379 GCA_030674155.1 Stramonita haemastoma
AAAAAAAAAAAAAAAAATTTTTCTCATTACATAGAATTTATTCTGTGACTTAAAAACCCATAAAAAGTCATATGAATAATTACTTTTTTTTCTACACAGCAAAAAAACCTTAAAACAACAAAGAAAAATCGATTTTTACCACGTAGAATTTTATTCTGGGGACATTTAAAAACCCATAAAAAGTCATAAAACAACCCAAATTTTTTAATAAAAAAAAGCAAACCTTAACAACAAAGAAATCAGCATTTCCACTAGAAAATAATTTAATCTGGACATTAAAAAGACATAAAAAGTCATATAACCAATTATATTTTTTTCTCACAACAACGAAATTTTAAAGCAATCAGCATTTGTTACACAGAGAATTTTTTACTGTGACATTTTAAAAAAATTTAAAAAGCATATAAACATTTACATTTTTTCTACAAAGAAAACCCTTAAGAAATCAGCCTCTTCGACAGTAGATTTTTTATTCAGTGACATTTGAAAACACATAAAAAGTTTTAAAAAACATACTTTTATTTTGCAAAAAAGCAAACCATCCAAAAGACTTTCTTTATAAAAACAAAACAAAACAAAAAAAAAAAAAAATAACCCCAAACCCATTTACTGTATTTCAGAAAAAAAAAAAACCCTCCCCCCCTACCGTTCCACAGCACGTGCAAATTTACATTTTTCTTATTTTTTTTGGGTTTTCTTTAAATTTTTTTTTTTTAAAGAACACAACATTTTTTTTTTTAAAAAAAGAAACACAATTTTTGGCACTTATACCTAAAACTAATTAAACATAAAAACAATATAGCAAAAAATCTTTCACAAAATTTTTTTTAAAATTTAAATTTTGATGTGTGTTGTAAAATCTGCCAAAAGTCTTCCAAACAGAAGATCAATACACAGATCTTTTCACATTTATGTGATAAAAAAAAAGAAAAGAAAAGAAAAACCCCCCTCCCCTACACTTTCCACACCCTTTAAAACAGCCGAAATATATTTTCTCTCCAATCTTCATTTGTTTCCCTTTAAAGAAAAAAAAAATCACACAAAAAAAAACCAAACCGCAGGCACACCCTTTTCACCTATAAGAATACACTTACGAGAAAAATTTATAAAAACATACACACAGGGACAGATATAAAAAAAAAAAACAGCGCTTGAAACCTTTATTCCATTTCCACAAATAAAAGAAAGGAATAAAAAAATTGTTGGTGTAAAAAACTGCCATCAATCTTCCAGCAGAAGATCAAACACAGACTGCCACCAACATCATCTAAGTCATTTCACAGAATATCATGCCCACAAGCAAGGCTGTCTTTTTTTTTTAAAAAAAGTGTGATCAAAAAAAATAATAATAAAAAAAAAAAAACTGTTCTGGCACACTTTCAACACTATTATACAAGTTACAGACCCCAATTTTTCTTTACTGTTTACATTTAATCTCATTGTTATAAAAAGAAGAAAATCAACCCACGAGAACTTTTTTACCCTTTTTAAAAAAAAAAACCCCAACCTATTCTGGCAAACTTTCAACATTTATACAAGTTACTAGACCCAACTTTTCTTTGCCGTTTACATTTAATCTCATTGTTAAAAAAAAAAGAAAAAGCCACATAGACACGTTTTTATCCTGTACTATGATAAAATTTATTAAAATAGCAATGGCAATTACATCACCAGTTTTTTTTTTTTTTTTTTACATTTGATGGATTAAAAAAAGAAAAAAAGAAAAAAAAAACACCTTTTTGTGTTTTTTTATACAAAAATACAAATATATTTATCTTGTTAATTTACAGTGACTCATGTGTGTTTTTAAATATTATGCAACAAAATTATCTTGTTAATTTACAGTTATCTCTTTACTTTAGAGAAAGAAAAAGCAGCCACGCAGACACATTCATCTAAAATACACTTAAACATACAGAAAAAGTCTTTAACTACTTTTTTTTTTGTTACTGTGTGGTGTAAAATCTCCAACATCTTCCAGCAAAAGACCAAAACAATCTCCCCACCAACATCTCAAAGTCATTTAAAAAGATTTTTTGCCAATCAAAAGCACAAGTTTTTTCTTTTTTTTCACAGGTATGCAATTAAAAAAACGAAAAACAAAAAACCCTTCCCTATCATTTTTTTTTACTCCTTTCCCAAAAAACATTCTATATTTTCTTCTTGACAAAATTTAAAAAAGAAAACAAAACAAACCACAAAATTTACATAAAATAATTTTAAAATTCAATGGCAACTAGAACAAGTTCGCTTCTTTTAAAATTTTGAATGTTAAAAAAAAAACCCTTTTCCCCAAAAAAAAAGAAAAAAAAAGCAGGCACATTTTATCCAATCCTATTCTTAAAATCATATACTTTAGTCTTTCTTTCATTTTTTTTCTTAAAGATTGGTTGTGTAAAATCGCCATCATTCGCAGCAGAAACAATACACAGATTGCCACCAAAAATCATCTTAAGTCAATATTTAAAAAAAGACATTCACCGAACAAAAAAAAAAACCAAAACAGGCACATTTGCACCCCCCCCTCCACCCCGACCCCCCCCACCCCCCAAAAAACCCAAACAAACAAAAACCAAAACAAAAAACTGGGGACTGTTCCCCGCTCGTGTAAACACACCACACACAAACACCAACCACACACACATACACACACAAAACCCCAAAACCACACACCACAACACCCACCACAACACACACACACACACACACACACACCCACACACACACACACAACACACACATTTACCCTCCCCCCCCAAAAAAAAACAAAAAGGCATTAATTTTTCGCTCCTTCGCCCCCCAAAAAACAACCAAACACGCAACACATTTACCCCCTTCCCTAAAAAAAAAACCCCAGACACATTTTTTTTACACTTTCCCCCCAAAAAAAAAAACAAAAAAAAAACAACAACAAAAAAACACAAGGACATTTACCCCCCTCCCCCCTCCCCAAACCCCCCAACACCGGGACATTTACCTCCCCCCCCCCCCTTAGAAAAAACAACCAAAAAACAAACACTGGAAACATCTAGCCTCTCCCAACAAAAACCCCCAAGGCACCTATTAACCCACACAAAAAATAAAAACCCCTCAGTCTTTCCCTTTTTTTTGTTAGAGTGTTGGTGTAAAATCTGCCATAAATCTCTAGCAAAAAGTCAACGCACAGATCGCCACCAACATCATCTAAAGTCATTCATAAATATCAATCCCCAATACGCACAAGCTTTTTTATTGTTTAAAATTTTTTATGCAAGTTAAAAAGTAATAAATAAAAATCCTTTTTCGGGGCACATAAAAACAAATTCTAAAAACCGCTACAATTATTTACCATTTCACAAAAAATTTGACTTTTTAAAAAAAAAAAACAGAAAATCAAGAACACGGGCTTTTTATCCATGATTAATTAAAATCATAAAAACCAAATCCCAAAACTCAAACAAAAAGCCCCCCTTTTTTTTTCACTTTCATGTGAGGAAAAAAGGATGAAAAAAAAGGGGCATGTTTTTTTTAAATTTATTTTTTTTTTTATTATACAAAAAAAAAGTTTTTTTGGAAATTCAGATTGATCTCTTTATTAAAAAAACAACCCCATCTACTACACTTGAAAATTTAACATAATTATAACATCATGACATAGATTTCTTAAAATATTTTGGTGAAAAATTTGCATCAACTTCCAATAATATCAATACACGATCTCCCCCAACATCAATTAAATTTATTATTTTTTAAAAAAAACCCAACAAATACAAACAAACCAAACGGCACATTTCCCTCTCCTGGACAACACACCACCACACACAACCACCACCCACACACACACACACCACCACCCCCACACACACACACACCCCCTCACACACACAAAACCCACACTCACACACACACAAACAACACCACACAAAAACACACACACACACACACACACCAAAAACACACACACCCCACACACACTCACACCCCAACACACACACACACACACACACACACAACCCCACACAAACACACACAAAGCAGTACATTCACCTCTCCCTAAAAAAAATCAACACAGAAAATCTAGTCTCCTCCCCCCCCCTCCCCCCAAAAAAAAAACCCCCACAAAACACAGGCCCCCTAACCCCCCCCAAAAAAACCCCAAAAAAACACCCCCCCCCCCCCCCCCAAAAAAAAAAACAAAACACAGGCACACTACCCCCCCTAAAAAAAAAGAAAAAACACAGGCACATTTTACCCCCCCCCCCTCCAAAAAAAAAAAAACCAACACCTGGCACATTTACTCTCCCCCCCCCCACCCCCCCCCCAAATTTTAAAAAACACACGGGAAATATTTACCTCCTCCCCTCCCCCTAACACAAAAAGGTACATTTACCACCCCCCCCCCCCCCCCCCCCCTTTCCCCCAAAAAAAAAAAGGCATATTTTCCCCTCTCCCCCCAGAAAATATCCAGCACCCCCGCACATTTTTACCCCCCCCCCCCCCCCCCCCCCCCCCCCCCCCCAAAAAAAAGACAGCAAAAATAACCTCTCTCCCCTTCCCTCCAAAAAAAAAGGAAAAAAAAAACTCCCACTGTCATAATAAAAAACCCCATTTTCCAACAAAATTTTTATCTGTTAAATCACATTTATTCAATAATAAAAAAGGAAAATCCGGCACGCAGGCACCCCTCATCCATACATATTAATTTTTAATACTATTAGCCTTTCACAGATTTTTCGGAAGATAGTTGGTGTAAAATCGCATAAATCTCCAGTAGGAGATCAATACACGATCTCCCCCAGCACATCTAAAGTCATTTTTTTAAAAAATAAAAAAACCCAAAACTAAAAACAAACCTCCCCACCTAGAAAAAGACAAAAACCAAACCCCACAGGCACTTTTCCCAAACCCCCAATAAAAACACGAACAAATATTTTAAAACCCCCCTCCTAAAAAAAAAAAAAATCACAGGGACATTTTCCCCTCTCCCCCCTAAAAAAAAAAAAAATACAGGCCATTTACCCTTTTCCCCCCAAAAAAAAAAAACCCCAAACTGGCTTATATCCCCCCCTCCCCCCCCCCCCAAAAAAAAAAAGAACATTTATCCTCTTTCCAACAAAAGCATACATCACAATTACCCTTTCTCCTCCCCCCCCCCCCCCCCCCCCCCAAAAAAAAAAAAAGAAAAAAAAAGAACCGGCACTTTACCCTCTCCACCCCCAAAAACCAACAAACACAGGGTCCTTTATCCTCTACCTCAACAAAAAAAAAAAGGCAATCTATCAACCCAAAACTTTTAAAATTTTATTCCACATCTTTTAATTTTTTGTAAGAGGTTTGGTAAAAACTCCTTTCCCTTCTAGCAACGAGCAAAACACAATCTGCCACCAATATCAGTAAAATCATTTCACAGTTATAAAGCCAAACCAAAAACAAAAACATTTTTTTTTCCAATTTTATGATCTTTTTTAAAAGCATTAAAACAACCATATCATCGCATTACGTTTTACTCCTACAAATTTCGCCAACTTATACACACCATTATACCAACTACTACGTTTTTTACCAATTAAATTTAATTTTACCCCTTTTACCTCAAAAAATAGAAAAAAAAAAAAACACTTACACTTTCTCACCGCCAAAACTAACATCTTACATCATTAGTCTTTCACATCATTTTTCTAAATGTGTTGGGTGAAAAAAATCTGCATCAACTTCCCATTAAAAGATCAATACAATTGCCCCCCATGGATTACTTGAACTCTTGTTTTTTCCTTTTCCCCATTTTATGTGTTTTCTAAGAAAGACCCCTACTCCCCACACACTGTCCACATCTTAAAAACACCCTGAGTTTTCTCCTCAATTTCACTTGTTTCAAAAAAAAAAAAATCCAAAAAATCGCAGGCATACTTTACACACCACAGACATTTTGCATAAGAGTTTTTTTGAAAACTCTGCCATAATTTTCCCCAGCTAAGATCAATACACAATTGCACCAACCACAAAGTTTTTTCCAAGAAATCAATGCAAATCACAGCATCGCTTTTTTTTTGTTTTTACATTTAATGGGATCAAAAAAATTTACAAAAAACAAAAAAAAAACCCTCCCCTGGGACACTTTAATCACTATTATACACCATTGCTACATTTTCTTTCCCCCTTTACATTTGATCTCATTCTTTAAAAAAAAAAGGTAAACAAACCAACAGGCACTTTTAAAACCCATAAAATAAAATCAAAAAAAATATAAATGGCAAATAAAAAGGCCCCCCTTTTTTTTGTTTTTACTTTTGTTTAAATTATTTTTTTAAAAGGAAAAAAAAATTTTAAACCATTTTCTACAAAAAACCCCACCAATTTTTCATTGTAAATTCACGTTTGACCTCGTTATTTTAAAAAAAAAAAGAAGAGGAAAGCCCTTTTTTTTTTTTTTTAAAACCCATTTTGGGGGTATTTTCTGTACACATTAACAGCATCTCCTTTTCCCTTTTGATTTCCAAGGATATCATAATTTAAAAACAAAAATAAACCACAGGGGCCACTTTTTTTTTTTGTATATCCAAACCATACCTAAAAACCATTAGAATGTCAATGGCAAACACAGCACAACTTTCTTTTTGTTTTTAAATTTGAAGCGATTGAAAAAAAAAACAAAACCTTTCCCCCCGAAAAATGGGAAAAACCTAGGCACAAATTTTTCCAAAACTATACCTAAAAAAAATAATTTTAGTTTTTTATTTTTTTTTTTTTGTAAATGTCTTGGTGTAAAACTCCATCAATCTTCCCTCAAAGATCAATACACAGGTATGCACCAAAAAATCATTTATAAATCATTATTTGAAAAATATACCCACAAACAAACCACACATTAATTTACCCCCCTCCCCCGAAAACAACACACAACACACACACCCAAACCACACACACACACCACACACACACACACACACACACACACCAAAACAGGCATATAAAACTCTCCCCACAAAAAACACAACCAACAACATAGGGCCATTTATTATACCCCCCCCCCCCCCCCCCCCCCCCCTTTCACCCCAAAAAAAACACATGAACATTATTTTAACCCCCCCCCCCCAAAAAAAAAAACCACAAAACATTAACCCTCCCCTCCCCCCCCCCCCTCCCCCCTCCCCCCCCCCCCCACCCCCCCCCCCCCCAAAAAAAAAAAAAAAAACAAACCAAAAATATTTAAAAAAAAAGGGAAAATTAAACCTCTCCAACAAAAGCGTCCCCAAGGGAAATTTTTCCCCCCCCCGCCAAAAAAAAAAAAAAACCCGGGAAACACAGGCTATTTACCCTCAACCCAAAAAAAAAAAAAACACAGGGCCCTTTACCCTCTCCCCCCAAAAAAAAAAAAAACATCAAAAACCCCCAGGTCCCTAATAACCCCCTCCCGCCCCCCCCCCCCCCCCCCCCCCCCCCCCCCCCCCCCCCCCCCCCCCCCCCCCCCAAATACAGGGACTTTAGTTTACCTGTCCCCCTTTTAAAAAAACACGGCAACTAATTCAACCCCACACTTAAAATCAACCCCAACATCTTTCACATTTTTCGTAAAATTGTGGGGTAAAAACTGCCATCAAAATTTCCCGCAAAAGATCAATACACAGACTGCCACCAACCCTATCGAAATCATTTCATAGAACATCAATCCTCAAGCTTTTTGTCTTCTGATTTTATATGATTTTTTTTAAAAAACAAAAACAATCCAAACCATCTTTACTTTTTACTTAACCACTTTGCACGTAAACAACCTATTACATTTTTATTTCCCAAATTAAAATTAATTTGGATGTCAGTAAACCCCCCCCCCCCTCCCCCGAAAAAAAAAAAGAAAAAGGAAATCATTACTCTTTACTTATGCTATACATAAGTCTTACATCATTAGTCTTTCCCCAAAATTTTTGCTAAAAAGTGTTGGTGTAAAATCTGCCATCAATCTTCCCCGCAAAATCAATCACAGATTACCACCAACATCATCTAAAATCATTTCACAATTTTATCAATGCCAATCACGCACAACTTTCTTTTTGCTTCCCACAACCCCCCTTTTTTTTTCACATTTATGTAAAACTAAAACAAAAAAAAGAAAAGAAAACATCCGCGCATTGTACAATTTTACAACAAAAAAAAAACTTTTTTAAAAACACACTTTTCTCATTACTTTATAAAAACAAAAAATAATACACTTTTAATATACCCCCAGTCCTTTCACATATATTTTTTTGTAAGATGTGTTGGTGGAAAAACTGCCCCGACCCCAACAGAAGATCAGTACACAGACTGCCACCAGCATCTTCAAAGTTATTTAACAGAATATCAAAACAAATTACAGCATCGGATTTTTTTTTGTTTTTACGATTGATGCATTTAAAAAAAGAATCAATGAAAAAAAAAAAAATCACTTTTGGCAAAATTAACATTTTATCACCCCCGCCACAATGCTTTGTTGTTACATTTGATCTCTTCTTAAAAAAACAAAAGAAAACAAACCACAGATAGCAAAGGCAATTATAGCTCACTTTTTTCTTTGGGGTTTTAATTTCAAAATGATTTAAAAAAGAAAAAGAAAGAAAACATTCCCCAAAAAAGGGAAAAAAAAAAATGGGCAATTTTAATTTACTATATACTTTAAAACAAATACCATAAAAATCTTTCAATAATTTTTCGTAAGATGTGTTGAATAAAATCTGCCACAATCTTCCCGAAAAAATCAAAAGCACAGACGCCACATCATCATTTAAGTCGTTAAAAAAAAAAAAAACCAAACCCAATAAACAAGCACCACACATTTAACCCCCCCCCCCCCCCCCCCCCCCCCCCCCAAAAAAAAAACCAAAAAAAAAACCCCCCCCAAAACCCCACACAGGCCATTTAACCCCCTACTTCCCCCCCCCCACACACACGGAAATTTTTTTTTTAAACCCCTATACTTCGTCTTTCAAAATTTTTGGTAAGTATGTTTGGGTGAAATCTGAAATAAACTTCCCGCAAAAATCAATAACAGATCTCCATCAACTCATCTAAAAACCATTTCTGGAGTATTAATGACAATCACAGCACATTTTTTTTTCTAATTTTCAATTTTTGATGTGAGTTTTAAAAAAGCAAAAATAAACACACACTTTCCCAACATTAAAAAAACTATTACATTTTCTTGCCCAATTTACATTGATTTTAATCTCTTTACCCCCCCCCCCCCAAAAAAAAAATAATAATAAAAAATGGAAAAAACGTATCTTACCCTTCCCAAATTAAATCACATAAAAAATAAAGGTCTTTTCCTGACGTTTTTTTGAATTTTAGTTTGGTGAAAATCTGCCATCAATCTTCCCACAGAAAATAAATACACAGAACTGCCCCCAACAGGGGCAATCACTACCACTTTGTCTTTCCCTTTCACATTTAATGTTTAAAAAAAAAGAAAGAATAAAAAAAAAACCCCTACTAAAAAAAACCCCACGGGCACTTTTAAACACAAAAAAAACACATAGCATTAAGAAAAAATTTGATAAAACTCATACCACAGGGAGGATGTAAAAAGGCATGACCATCCACTTCCCGAAAAAAAGAAAAGGAATGAGAATGATGTGTTGGTGTAAAAATGCCATCAATTTTCCAGAGAAGATCAATACAAGGTCTGCCACCACATCATCTTAATATTTCACAAAATTAATGCCTTTTCACAGCACAAGCTTTTCCTTTTTGTTTTCAAAATGAGGTTTTAAAAAAACAAAAAATATAAAACCATCCCAGACTTTGTTTATTACAGAATATTCTACATTTTTTCTTGACTTCCCGGGTCCAGATTTAAAAAGAAAAAGACAAACAAAACCCCACATTCTTGCTTTAAAAAAAACTATGCATAAACCATTAGAATGTCAAAGACAATCACACACAAGCTTCTTTTTTTTCAAATTTGAAAGATTTAAAAAAAAAAGAAAACATTCCCCCCCAAAAGGGGAAAAATATCAAAAAGGCACAGTTTTTTCTAATTCCTTTCTTAAAAAAATATACCCTAGGTCTATTTCCCTTCTTTTTGTAAGATGCGTTGGGAAAAATCTGCCTCAATCTTCCTACACAAATCTGCCCCCAACATCAAATTTATTATTTAAAAAAAACCAAAAAAACCCCGGGCAACAAACCACACAGGGGACATTCACCATTTTCCGAAACACAACACACACACACAACACACAAAACACAACACCCACACCCCACCACACACCACACAAACACACACACACCAAAACCCCACGCACCACGCACGCACGCAACGCACCACAGCCCCCAAAAAAGGGAAATTATCCCTCCCCCCTTAAAAAAAATATACAGGCACAACTACCCCTCCCCCTCCCCGCCCCCCCCCTTTCCAAAAAAAAAAA
>JASPKP010009429.1:0-10377 GCA_030674155.1 Stramonita haemastoma
GTTTAAAACACAAAAAAGAGACAGGGCAAAATGTTGGCCCAAAAATTTTTTTTAAAAAAAAAATTTTCCCGTTTTTGGAACAAAAAACTGGGCCAGAGTTTTGGGGGGGGGGGAAAAGGGGGGTGGGGGGGGTGAAAGGTTCAAAAAATTTTTGGGAAGAAATCTTTTAACCCCCTACATCGGGTTTTAAAGCTGTTTTTGGTTTCTTTTTTTTTCCCTTTTTTTTTATCTAGCAAAATTTGGGGGGTGAGAACTGTTTTTTCCCCTTTTTGGTTTTTTTTTTTTTTTGGGGGGGGGGTTTTGGATTTGGGTTGTTGTTTTGGGTTTGGTTTGGGGGGGTTGGGGGGGGGGGGGGGGGAGCTTTTTGGTTAGGGCAGCGTTTGTTGTACTGTAAGGTCGCGGTTTTGACCCCTAAAAAAAGTACTGTTTTTTTTATGATTTTCCGGGTTCCCCCAAGCCCAAGCTAAAAGTGATCTTTAGTTAGATTTGATCTTTTCCCTTTTATTCCGCAAATCTTTTTTGGGGTTTTCCCAAATCCCCGTTCTTTGAAAGTTTTCGGGGAGAGATTTTTACACCCAAATTTAGTAAAAAATTTTTGGGGGGTTTTTTTTTTTTTCCTCTAAAACTCAAAAACCATGATATCCACTTACATAAATTTTTGACCTTCATCTTTTTACTTCACCCCCCCCCCACCACCACAAACCCTCACATCACAAAAACCACCACACACTAACGTTTAAACCAACTAAGAAATGAAAAAAAAAAATTCACAAAAAAAAACAATTACAACAGAGAACGCTTACAGCAGCAACCAACAAAAAAAAAAACCCCCGGGAAATGCGTCATTTTGCGTATGCCCTACACGCTGCTTTTTAACCCCAAAGGGGGGCCCCGTGAACGTAAAACCCCCCCAAAAACCCAACAAAAAAACAAAAAAAACTGCATTGGGGAGTAGAGCCAAAAAGGGGAAAAACACTTTGTGGGAAAAAGATTTCATCTGCAAACCTATCAACCCGGTTCTGGTTTCCGCGGGTTTTCAAAACAAAAGGGCGCCAAACCAAAGTTTCCCAAAAAAACACAAACAAATTTCTTGGGCTGTGTTTTTTCCCCTTTTTGGGGATTCCCCAAAAGGCAAAGAGGCGTACAAAAAGGGGGATTAAAGTGTGGGTGGGAAAAAAGAGAATATATATATAAGGGTAGGGTGATAAAAGAAATATAATTTGGGATTTTATTTTTTATTTATTTTTCAAAAGTTATAAATTTGGGTTTTGTGTCCCTTTTGGTTTGGGAATTTGTATGGTGTGCTGTTTTGCTTGTGTGTGGGGTGTTGTGTCCCGTGTTTCGTGCGTTTCCGCCGCCCCGGGGGGTGGTTGGGGTTATAATGGGTTTTTAAAAAGGGGAGCTCACCCCAAAAAATTTTTTTTTTCCTAAAATGCACATCAATGGTGCAAAAAAATTTTTTAAAGGCGCGCATGTAAAGGGATATGGTGACAAGCGATTACTAATCAACACACACGCGGGGTTTAAGCAAAGCAAGCATGCCCCACGCAGGGGAAAAAAAAACACCACCCACGCACGCCCAAAAAAAACAAACACAAAAACCAAAAACGCCCGCACGCAAGCGAGCAAACAATACACCCCGCATAACGCACGCACCCAGCCACATGGCCCGCACACAAACCCCCCAACACCAAAACCCCCACACGCACCGCACCCCGGGGACCCCACGCAAAGCACCCGACCCCCAAAACAAAACAACCACACACACACACACAAACCCTTCACCTTTTTCCCAAAATGGGCCCCTTCTGTCCGTGGAACCCGGGTAACAAAACTGACAAAAATGCATACACATGGAACGGATGAAAAAAAAAAAAAACCAGAAATTATTCCTTTTTCCCGAAATAAAAAATTTAAAGCTAATAAAGAAAAAAATAACACACACACGTACGCACACACGAGCCGCGAACACACACACACACAACCAAAAACCCAAAAAAACCCCAAACAAAAACCAACACAACACAACACAACACACACCACACCCCACCCAAAAACACACCACACAAAACACAAAAACCCCAAAAAAAAAACATTACACACCGACAAAAAAAAAACGTTACAAAACCACACACAAAAGTGCACAACCACAAAACCCGCCCCGCCGGCCAAAGCACAAAACACACACCCCAAAGCCCCGCACCAACGCACGCACGCACCCCATGCAAACATGAACACCACCCCCACCCCCACAACGTACACAAAACACAAACACACACACAAAACACACACTTCCCTCCCTTCGGGCCTTTTTCCCCCCTTTTTTTTTTTTCCCCCCGCCCCTTTCCCCTTTTTTCCTCCCCTTTTTCCCCTTCCCCCCTTTCCCCCCCTCCTATTCCCCCCTTTTCTTCCCATCCTCTTTCCCCCTTCCCCTCCCCTCCCCCTCCCCCCTCCCCACCCCCCTTTTGTCTGAAAAAATGCCGATACTTCCCATTATTATTCTTCTCCCCGTCAATAAAGCATCCCCCTTTTTAGTGGCCATTTTTGTAAAAAACCCCTGAAGAGAAGAGGGGGGGAGCGAGGGGGGGACGGAGGGGGGGAGACAGCCAACGAAACGAAACGAAGTAATGCAATCTTTTTTTACCCCCCTCCTCACCCCCCACCCCCCCAAAAAAGGGAAAAAAAAATAAAAAAATAAAATAATAATAATAATAATAAAAATAATAATAAAAATTCGGGGGGACCCGGGGTGGCCTTTTTGGTTTTTTTTTTGAGTTTTGTGCTTGTTTTATTTTGCTGACCCGGGGGGAAATCCCCGTTCAAAGGGGTTTTTTTTTTGGGGTTAACATCATGCCGACTCCCCTCCCCCCCCAAAAATCCTTTTGAAAAGGGCAAAAAAACCGGTCCCGTATTTCGAACGCACGCAAACCTTGGGGCCACTTTTAAAAAACCCAAATTTCCCCTTTTTGGGGGGGTAAAAAGCAACAAAAAACGGGTTTTCGTGGGAAAAAAAGACCAAAATTTTTAAAAACTGCCAAACCCCCCGGGGCCGGATTAAAAAAACACGTGAGTTGTTTATTTTATTATCCTCGAAAAGAAAAAGAAAAAAATAAATGAATTTTAAAAAACCCAAAAAAAGGGGCGGGGCCCCGGGGTCATCATCTAAAACAAAATCAATATGAACGTCGTATCCTTGTTTGTATTTTATAAAAGAAGCCCGCAGCAGTAGTTTTTTTTTGGGTTTAAAGTAAAACAAAAACATCATTATCACACACTACAATATCTCGTCATTGACCTTTTTTATTTTTGATATGAATTTGTAAATTTTCGTTTACTGGGAAAATCAAGTCATCCTCTCCTAAACATTATCAATATCCCTCGTCATTGTCCTTGTTTGTATTGGTATAAATGCAAACAACACCGTTGCCTATGACAATTGGGCATTATGGGGACTTTTTGATTATGGGTTGCTAAGGAATGCTGCGATTACAAAATTAAAGGGGTTCCCCAAAAATCGAAACAGGGGACACAGCTTTTTAGGGTTTATTTTTTTACAGCAAAATTGAAAATCATTATCATTGTACTTTTTAACCCCAAATCGTTAATTTGTCTTGAAGCCTAAGCACAGCACACAGCAGAGCAGGGAGCAGCAGCACAATAGCGCCCATATTTTCTAGAGAATCGTAGGAAGGGGACGAGGGGATAGCTCAGGGGCCCAGAGCATCACTTTCCCCCCAGCTTAGGTAAAGCAGCACCCGACGGGGGTTTCCCAAATTGGGGGATGGGGGCCATTTTTTACCCCCCTTTTGGTTTTCAGTACTTTCCCTCATTCCCCCGGGGCTGAAAAAGGGGGCCCTCCCTTGTTTAGGCCCCATGGGGGGTAAAGCAACAAAGGGAGAAAAAGGAGGGCTCCCCCCCAAATAGCTTCAGGGAAAAGGAAGGAAAAAGGGTTTCCTAATGGATGCGGCTGCCTATTTTTGGGCAAAGTGGGTAAAAAATTATTCGATACCCACCCCAAACCCAAAGGGGGAAAAAGTTTTCACCACACAAAAAAAGGGAAAACCCTAAACCCCCAACCCCCCCCCCCCCACCCCCTCCATAAAAAACCCCACCCCCCTCCCACCCCTTACCCCCCCCCCCAACCCCAAAAACCCCCCCACCCCCCCCCCCAAATCCTTCCCAAAAAAAAACACCCCAAACGGGGAAACCCCTGGCATTTTTAAACGCTTCGCCTGAGCTGTTTCGAGGTCCCTTTAAACGGCACCATTTTTTTTAAAGGGGCGCCACTCGCTGCCTAATTTGGCATCACCCCCTTGAAAAATTCCCCCCCAAAAATCGGGCCCTTCCGTGAAAAACCCGTCACCTGGTTTGGCCACTGTTGCTAGGGGGAAAGATCACAGAAGAGAGAGAGAGGAGAGAGAGAAGAGAGAGAAGAGAAGAGAGAGAGAGAAAAAGAGAAAGGGTTTTGGAACAAAGATTTACCAAAAGGGGAGAGCGACAGACGGACGACAGAGACAACAAAAAAAACCCCCAAGAAAAGATAGAGAGAAGGAGAAAGGGGGGACATAAAAAGGAGCGGGACGGGCAGACAGACAAACAAAAGGTCACACAAGAAAAAAGAAGACAGAAACAAGACAGAGGGCAAAAAAACCAAAGAGAGGGGTTTTGACTTTTTCGATTTTGCTCAGCCCCGGGGCCCAAAGGGGAAAGGATCCAAACCAAAAGGGGAAAAAGGATGGAGATAGGGGAAAAAGGGTTTTGGAAGAAAAAAGGGGGGGTTTTTGGAAAGGGGGAAAGGGGGGGGGGGGTACTCACAAAATTTGGGGAAAAGAGATAGAAATTAAAATAAATTATCAAATTTAAAACTAAGGATCCTTTTAAATGATTGTTTTTGGGTAAAATTTTTAATATTTTTATTTTTAAAATTTAAAAAGATTGCGTGTTGGGGGGGTGGTGGTTGTGGGGGGGGGCGAAAAAGGTAAAATCCCCTTTTTTAAAAAAAAGAAGTTGTGGTTTAAATCCCACTTTGGTTTGGGGAAAAAAGGTTTTTTTGTCAGTTATGAAGCAAAAAAAGGCTTCCAGAAAATGCATACAAAAATTTTATTTTTTTAATGCTTTGAAATGTTTTTCCTAGTTAACAATCTACTTTTGGGGGGGCGGATGGGCTCAGGGGTCCCATGGCAAACCCCCCCTTTTTTCCCCCAAGCTAAGGTTAAGCACTCGAGGGGGGTTTTACCAAGGGGGGGGAAAACCGTTTGCGCGCCTTGGCTTCAGTGCAAACGGGTTCGACATGCAGATTTAAAACAAAAATTCGACACAAAAAAAAGGGGATGCCCCCCAAAAAAAACATAAAAAATTATAAATCCCCCCTTTCTTTTTTTTCCCCGGGGAAAAGACTGTCAAAAGTGCGGAAGTGTAAGAAATATCCCTAGACAACACAGACCACATTGGATTTCTCACTATTTTCAAAAAATTTTTTTTTATCTTCAAAGCGAATAAAAAAAAAAAAAAAAAAAAAGGGGAAGTATTTTTTAGAAAAATTTTTTTTAGACCGAACGAAAGCATCAGCAAAAAGCTGTAAATTTTTGAAAACGCGGGGACGTATGTGTTATTTTTGTCATGCTTTTTCTGGGGTTTTTTTTTTTGCAAGAATTTTTTTAAAAGGGTTTTCCTCTGCCCTTTTCCCTCTCTCTCCTCTCTCTTCTTCTCCTCCCCCAAACTCTCTCCCCCCACCCCCTCACTCCCCTCTCTCTCTCTTCCCCCTTTTCTCTTCCCCCTCTCTCTCCCTTTTCCCCCCTCTCTCCCCCTTTTTCTTTTCTCTCCCTCAGGGTTCAGTGTACTCTCTTCTCTCTCTCTCTCTCTTCTCCTCCCTCCTCCTCTCTCATCCTCTCTCCTCTTCCCTTGTCGACACCCCCATTTTTTATATGTTTTCCCTTGTATTTTCCTTTTTTTTTAAAGGGTCTTGCCCTGTGTATCTATTTTTAGCCAAAATGTAACTGTAGTGTGTACACAGCTTTATTTCCCCCACTTTCAGCTCCCCTCAGCTGCTAGTTAACCCATCCTATCCCACCCCAATGGGGCCACTGGTGCTTTTATTTCAGGAACTGACCACAAAATTGGGGTTGGGGAAAAGAAATGATGGGGTTGTGCAGTGTTGTGTTTGCCAAAAAAAGAAAAACCCTGGTGTGGGGCCCCCAAAAAAAATAACCGCGGTGTTTAAAACCAAAACTAACCGTGGTGGGGTTTAAAACCAAAATGTAACCGAGTGGGTTTAAACCCCAAAAATTAAAACCCTGGTGTTAGAAAAAAAAGTAAAACCTTTGGGGTGTAGCCAAATGAAAACCGGGGGGGTTTTTTAAAAAAACCCCCCAAATTAACTGCAGTTTGTAACCAAAAGTAAAAACCCGGGTGTGTGGCTGCAGCAGCGGAACCCCCGGGCCAAAAACCCCTCCATCCCCCGGCCCTTTCCCGGCGTTTTTTTGCTAAGGCTGCCACCGGGGGCAAATTTTTGGGGGTCAAAGTCCCTTTTTTCAAAAAGCCAATCAGGCAAAAAAAGGCCCCTCCCCAAAAAACCCCGCAAAGGGCAGAATGGGTGGGGGGGGTGGGGGGGGGGTGGTGTTGGTTGGGGGGGTTGGGTGGTGTGGTGTTGGGTTGGGTGGGGGGGGGCCCCCCCCCCATTTTTACAGTTTCCTTGAGAGATAAAGAAACGCTAAACACCCAAAAATTTAAAAAATTTTTTTTTTTACTCGGCCTTTTGGGCCCCCTATAAAAAAACTTTTTTGGAGCGGGGGGGGGAAGAACATAAACATAGAAAGAAACCTTTTTTTTAAACCCTTTTCGCAATATCCAATTCTACAAAAACCCGTATCACACTAAAAATCTTCCATTATCATCATCATCACATAATTTGTCCTTTCCCGCTCTACATAAACATCACCCCCACATCTTTTACCTACACACACTTGCAAGCAAGTATTTTCAACATCATTATCATTACTTACTTTATCAACGTTTTCATCATCAAACCCCCCTCTTCCCCATCTACCCCCCTAACCCCTCCCTCTTCTTTTAACCTGTAAATTATCACGCACGAAACCCTCATCTTTACTGTCGATTTTTTTTTTTAAAGATAAAAACCCCCATCACCCTACATCATAGTTTTCACGCATCTTCAACATTTAAAAAAGGGCATACATGATTTCCCCCCAGGATCGCAACATCTAAAAATCGCACACCATCCTCAGCCTTTAACCTATATATAATATATATTTTATAAATATATATAAAATTTTTAAAATATAATAATATATAAAATATATATACCCAGTCCCCCCAAAACCCTCGTTAACATGATAAAAAGAGTGAAAAAGAGGGATTGTTGAAATGACAATGGGGGGTATAGATTAGAAAAAGGGGGAAAAATGGTACGATGATGGATAAACCCATTTTTTGTTTGAAAAGAGATGCTGGGGGGGGAAATTGGGGGCGTTGGTGGGAGTTTTTTGAAGGGGGTAGTGGTACCCATGACTGTGATTAAATGTGTAAAAAAGGGGAGAAAAAAAGAAGAAGAGAGAGAGAGAGAGAGAGGAGAGAGAGAGAGGGGAGAGAGAGAGAGGGAAAAAGATTCTTTTATATCGAATTTAAAGAAATACAAAATCATGTGCTTTTTAAAATCCATACCAAGTGTATACCCCACTCACTCCTCACCACTCAGTCCCATGTCCCCCAAAGGGCTAGGGGGACATGAGAAAACGCAACGGAGATCTTTTTCCATGCCCTTCCCCGATCCTGTGTGGCTAGGGGAGGCGTTGGGAGGGGGTTTGGGGACCCCCTCTTTGAGTTGTAAAAACCAAAATTTCCCTTTTGGGGGCCCCCCCTTTTTTTTCCTTTCCCCCCCACTGTTTCCCAAAGGGGTTTTTGCTAGGGTGTTGTGCCCGTGGTGGGGCCCAAAACCCCCATCAGCTTTCCCCCTTTTTGGTGGGGGAGAAAAGGGGTTTTGGGGGGGCCCCCCCCTTTTTTTATTTCTTCTTTCACTAGTTATTGGCCCCTTTTGTTTTTTTATATATTTTGGGGGGTTTTTTTGTGGCACTTGTTTTTCGAATGCTTGGATTTTTCTCTCAAAATTTTTGGGCAGAGTCCATTTATTCCAGCCATATAGGAAGGAAAAGATATCACCAGGGATTTGTAAGGGGGGGTATTTTGGGGCAAAAGCTGATTTCTTCTGAGAACCCGGGGGCCCCCACTAGAGCAAAATGTTGCGTTGCAAAAGCACTTTCACCTCATTTTTTGTGTCCCCCCTCTTTGTTAGGGGGGCCTAAGTTTTTAAAATTGGGGGCACCCCCTCCCCTTTCCCAAAATTTCCCCTTCATCTTTTTTTTCCCTGCTGTCAAAACTTTTCGCGGGTTTACCATGATCTTCGATTTTCCTGTACGACCCCTCCCCTAGGCCCCTCCCCTCGATCTTTTAAAACTGTCTGTGAGGATTTGCAGTTCTTTTTTGCTGCTGGGCCCCGAGGGGGCATCCCCGCAAAACTGGGTGCAAAAGGGGGGGTTTCCCCCAATGGAGATGGGGAAAAATGGGGGGTTTTTTCTTTTCTTGTCTGATGTTTTTCGAGGGGAAAAAGGGTTTAAGAGTAAAGGTGAGAGAAGGCCCCCCCTGATAAACCCACAGTTTTGTAAAACTTGCAATGCCCCCCCGGGGGCAATTTACCTACTCTTAAAAAAAACGGAACAGGATTTAACTTTGCGCAAATGTTTTGCTGTGTGCGTTCGCCCCCAGGGCCCGGTTTTTAGTCCACCCAAGGACTTTTTTTGGGGGGAAGGGGGGGGGGGGGGGGGGGGGGGGCAAATGAAACCCCCACTGATTTTTAACTTTCCCGGAAAAAAAATTCCCCCCCAATTGACCCTAAGCCTTTCCCCTTTATTCATCCATACTTGACCAACTTGACTTATTTATTTTTCATTCACCCCTACTTTTTTATTCCTTCATTCATCCATACAAAGGGCTTTTTTTTTTACGCAAATTTTTCCAATTTTATTTTTTTAAATTCCCCTTTATTCACCCCTTTCCTGATTAAATTTTTTCACGCATTCATCCATTTTCCCCCATTAAAAACCCCTGCAACAACATCAAAATTTCAACCCACCCCCCCCGGGCCCACCCGGGAAAAAAAAAAAAAAACCAAACACGTTAAACTTCCCCGAACAAAACCCCGGGAAACCCCTTCCCCGGGGGAAATCCCCCGGAAATGCTCCCGTTGTAGATCAAAAACCCCAAAAAAGCGCAATTCCCAAATGGTCCCCGGGGAAGGGGGGGGGGGGACGGAAAAGAAGAAGAAGAAAGGGATAGAGAGGGGGAAGGAGGAGAGAGAAGAGAAAAAGAGAGAGATAGAGAAGAAGAGAGAGAGATCAACGTCAAAGTCATCTATGAGAGAGGGCAGAAGACAGCACAGACAGTGGACAGAGAGAAAAGAGAAAACGAGGAGAAAAAACCAAAAGTCGATGTCATCTTTGAGTGAGAGAGAGAGAATGAAACAGACAGACACAGACAGACAGACAGGGGCAGGAAAATTACTTTTTTTTGATTTGATTTGATTTATTTTTTAATCGAGGAAAATGGAAAAAACACTCTTGTTTTTTTTTTACGTCCATCCCCGTGTTATGGGGTTTTTTAAATGTCACTGGTTTTCCCCCGGGCCCCAAAAAAGACCTACTCTTACGAAAAACGGGGACAGGATTTAAAATGTGGGAAGAAACCTTTTGTGTGAGAGAAAAAGAGGAAAACAGCCCGACAGGGCAGACCCGACGACAAAGCAACAGACAGACAGACAGGGCAGACAGACAGACAGAGATTTCAAGTCGGGGCCAAAAGGGGAAAAAAAAAAAAAAAGCCCCCCAGAACAACAGACAGACAGAAAAAAACAAAAAAGAGACAGAGAAAGATTTCATCGTCGGGGCCATCTACATTGTCCCCAAATTCCCTTTATCTGTGTCTTATGCTGAAGAAAATTTTTTTGTTCAGTTACCCCCCTCGCAATGGTTACCTCACACACCAATGGGTGGTGGTTTTTTTGGTTGTTTTTTGTGTTTTGTGTGTGTGTTTTTTTTGTGTGTTTTGTGTGGTTTTTTTGTGGTGTTGTGTGTGTGGTTTTGTGTGTGTTTTGTGTGTTTTGTGTGTGGTTTGTGTGTATTGTTGTGTTTGTGTTGTGTTGGGTTTGTTTGTTGGGGGTGGTTTTTGGGGTTGTCTGTCTGTGTTTGTTTTTGGGGGGGGGGTTATGTTGGGGGTTTTTTGGGGGGTTTTTTTTTGTGTGTGTGATTATTGGGTGTGTAATTTTTTTTTGTGTGTTGCGCGTCGCGCTCGCGTGAGTACTGTCGCAAA